>BOPN01000821.1:145020-147520 GCA_017312705.2 Penaeus japonicus
TTAAAAGATAATAAATATCTAACATCACACATTCTTTCATACAACAGGGTGTTGATTTTTAGATTATGATAATTTCTATCGGCTAACTCAACTCATTGTTTTGTTTTTGTTCTTTTTTCTTCTATTTTTCTTATCCAAAAACCATTTTAGTTGTAGTAGTAGTGGTGGTGGTAGTATAACATATAATCATTCCCCTTTAAATAACTTAAATTGATTTTTGCTCATTCTTATCATCATCAACTAATTTCAACTCATAATGTTTGCCCTTTGTGTCCGGTCATGCCTTTTGTATGATTCATAATATAGAATGCAATCCGTCCCCGAATTCAGATTTTTTAAAGACAAATAGCAAGTTTGGTGTAAGTGGTAAAAAATAAATGTATGTATTTGACGCCTTTCGAATTTTCTTCTCCATCAGAAATCCATCAGAAATTCTATGATTTTCCTCACGTTATCAATAGTACTAAACTAATTAATTCCCCTTGGAACAAGCGTCTGGAGTGATAATCACCAAGGCAGTTAAAGTGCTAAATATACCCATGAAGATGCTGATGAGAATTTTTTAGGTAATGTATTGTTCTTATAAGGATTTTTTCCAGAGTTGTCAATTAAAATTATTAGTAATTTGGCCTAACGAGAGAATGAGAGTAGATCAGTTATGGCTTAATAGTTTGTATTACATGGGTATGGAGTAGATAAAGTATATGCAATAGAATGAAGTAAATAATCTATAACACGTTTGATTGTATGAACTGAAATCATGATGAAAGTGAAACCACAATCTATTCAGGAGAAATATATATACATCTTTTAAGATTTTCATGTGTCTAAAAGCTGTATTTGACGCAATTCGAGTAATCAGAAAGCAACTACGTGCATTAAGAAATAGGCAGGCGATTAATCAAACGTACGACTCAATATTAATCAAGAAGGTTCAATCATCAACAAAGAAAGAGAATTACAGATATAAGGTTTAATCAGCGGATGCGAACGTTTTGAGCATCTACAGAATTCACGTGGGTTGCGCTAACGTCCGGTGACGCATGAGCAGAGGTGTCGTTTGGCTAAAAAAAAGTATGGGAAGTGGTTTAGTGCCGGGAGGATGAATGTCCGGAAAAGAATATAAGAATTGAACTCACTTATAGATCTGATAATGCAAAATGATTCATCTCTCTTTATATATATGTATATATATATATATATATGTATATACATATATATATATATATATATATATGCATATATATATATATATATATATATATATATATATATATATGTGTGTGTGTGTGTGTGTGTGTGTGTGTGTGTGTGTACATATGTATATGTGTGTGTGTGTGTGTGTGTGAATGTATATATGCATATATATATATATATATATGTGTGTGTGTGTGTGTGTGTGTGTGTGTGTGTGTGTGTGTGTGTGTATAGTGTGTGTGTGAGTGTGTGTGTGTGTGCGCGCGCGTACATACATGGTGTAGTTTTCTCATTAAGGAATGCACATGAAAATATTCAAAATTTAGTGTTTTGAGCAACGCTGTTACTAAGATTACCCTTCATGAGTCGACTTTCAGAGTTATGAAAACACTAGTTTTCTCATTTTGACTTCCAGATCAGGCTGCACTTCATTTAACTATAACGCACTGTTAACCAGTAGATTAAAGTCGTAATAAGAACAGTGTTGGAGGAACTACAATTAACTATATAAACAGTTTTAGCGATGGCCATACTAGTACTATCAGGTTATCACGAATCCTATTTTTATTGAATCTACGGTGATTCCCGCCTGTTGTCAGATTCGACTTTGCCATTTAATTGCATCATCTCACATTACTTTGAGTGTGACAAGTCGTGTCTGGAGTCACCCCCCCCCTATACACACACGCACAAACCCCAGACCACATGAAGACTAAACAATTTTAGAGGGATTTGGAGGCATACCGTAAACAGGCTAATAATATCAAGTACTCAATATCGCGGGGCAATCTACCTCGTCAGTGAATTGTTCAAATAGCCTGGTTTTAACCTCTCAATGGGTTATTATGCTTGTTTAGCAGTTTTAAAAGGGGAACGTTAAGAGTGAAATGGGTTAGTTTTAACGATTTCCACCCAAGAAATACGTAAAGCGTTATATATGTATCCGAACTCAGTTTTGGACAAATGTGAAAAATGTTTTATGATTACCTTGTTTGAAGGCCCACTCAAAAGCTTGGTTTCCGCCATGTCAGTAAAATGTTGTTGTGTGCGGATGTGCCTTTGAGCGTCAGCCGTCAACCTCCCTCCCTCTCTCTCTCTCTCTCTCTCTCTCTCTCTCTCTCTCTCTCTCTCTCTCTCTCTCTCTCTCTCTGTGAGACCACGTGGAAGCTTAACTGTTTGTAGCATCCTTTCTTATTTGTTCTGAGACTCTCAATGGTTCAAGTAAACCTTTGCCGGTTGCCACTGTTGTCTCCTTCTACCTGAGAAGCTTGCAGTTCAAGTAGTCCCTTGCGGGTCACTACAA
>BOPN01000821.1:154757-157257 GCA_017312705.2 Penaeus japonicus
ATAAACAGATAGACAAGTAGATAGTTAGATATATAAATAGATATAGCTATTCTTGTTGTTGCTGTGATTTATTGAAATCATTATCATTGAATGCTGTTATCATTATCACTTTGTTTTACACTTACTCAGATTATTGTTGTTGTCCTTTACCGTTGTCGTTATTGTTTCTGGGGTTGATTTTGCAATTCGATATTTAGATTTATCATTTGAAATAAGAAATGACACTCAGATGTTGAACAAGGAAACAAATGACAATCGACTCCCCCCCCCTCCCCCCGCCTCATACCGGAACAAAAGAAACTATAATAAAAGAAGGAACACAATTCATTCATCCTTTTCTTCTTCTTCTTCAAGTCTTGGCATTGTTGACACGATGATTTTGCAATATTTTCTCTTTTTTATTTAATGTGGGAAGAATAAAAAGGCGAAGGGTGAAGTAGGAAAATATTTCAAGCGAGGGAGGGCAGTACGAAAGAAGAGGGAGGGAAGGAGGGGAGTAGGAGGGAGCGCAGATGGAGGGTAATGGGAGGGTAGATGGGGAAGGAGGGGAGTAGGATGGAAGAAGGAGAATAGGAGGAGGGTAAGAGGGAGCGTAAAAGGAGGGCAGAGAGAGGGCAGAAAGGGGATAGGAGTGAAGGAGGGGTGTAGAAGGAACGGTAGGAGGGAGGATGGGATTGTAGAAGGTGCGTAAGAGGAAGAAAGAAGAATGAGAGGAGAAAGAGGATTAAGGAAGGGTAGAATAGACTTTAAAGGAAGATAGGATGGAGGGTAGAGAATGAGTGTAGAGGGATGAGAAAAAATAAAGGAATAAAGTAAATGTCAAAGAGTAACCATCATAACATCGTCATTCTTTTAGGATCATTATTTATGTCGTTACTATCATAATGATCATTAAGTGTCATTATCATCATTATTGTCATTTTTATCAAGACTATTGTTATTAGTTTTACTATTATCATTATCAGTATCATTATTTTCATTACCATCATTACCATCGTTATTGTTATTATCCTTGTCATTATGATCATGATTATCACTATCATCATAATCCCCTTTGTTTTTGTTTTTTCTTGTTTTTTTCTTGTTTTTTTTTTCTTGCTTGGGTTTCCGTTACTGTTATCCTATTACCGGTATGATATATGTTATCCTTTTCTATAACTTTCATTACCTTTATCATTAATGATATCATAAACCTTATCATTGTCATTGTTGTCATCATTGTCATCATCATGGTGTAGGTTATTCTTATTGATGTCGTTGTCTTTGTGTTATCATTTGTTATTATTTGTTGTTGTTATTGATGGCCGTATAATTAACATCATTAGTATTAATTTTCTTTATCGTCACCACCAATAAAATTTATTTTCTATATCATCACCATCACAAGCATTTATTTTCTTTATCATCACCAACACTAGCATTTATTTTCTTTATCACATCACCATCACTTTCATCCTTTATTCGCTAAAAACGGGATTACCTGCAAGAGCACGCGGGGAATGAATTTTCTGGTTGTATTATTTTCCTCCGTTTCACAACTCGTATTTACGGAATAAGAGATGAAGAGATTGGAAAACGCAGTCAAGGTCGTGTGATTCCTTCCCGACTTTACGACCCGGATATACAGGTTTTCTTTCCGTACAAGTTTTCCGTGTTTATTGGAAATTTTATTTACTTTTATCTCTCTCTCTCTCTCACCCTCATTCTCGTTCTCACTCACTTTCACTTGCTCACTCTCACTCTCGCTCTCTCTCTCTCTCTCTCTCTCTCTCTCTCTCTCTCTCTCTCTCTCTCTCTCTCTCTCTCTCTCTCTCTCTCTCTCTCTCTCTCTCTCTCTCTCTCTCTCTCTCTCTCTCTCTCTTCTCTCTCTCTTATATTGGCGGGGAAATATTGAGAGAAATGTATGTGTGGATATGCATATGTATATATATATATATAAATATATATATATATGTGTGTGTGTGTGTGTGTGTGTGTGTGTGTGTGTGTGTGTGTGTGTGTGTGTGTGTGTGTGTGTGTGTGTCGGAGCGAGGAAAGGACGGTGGTTACTGTAGGAGAGAGAGGGGGGTGGGGTGAGGGCGGGGGGTACGGTCAAGATGAAAATACAAATAAAAAGGTACGTATATGCTTATCGGACTAACAGACACTTATATGGCCGTGTGGCTCTCATCATACACCCGATCATAACATGAAACAAATATTTTCACGATTAAAGATAAGAATCATACACAAGAATGTGTTTACAATGAAGTAAAAGCTTTCATATCAGCAACAGCAAACTGATGTTAAGAGAATTTGACTTATTTCGACGCACAAAAGGAAAACCACAGTGACCACATGACGTCATGAGTAATGACGTCATGTGATGCGAGTTAAATGATGTACGAATCTTTTCCGCATGTGAAAGAAATATCTCTTCTTGCGACCCCACTTTTTCTGATGGAAATGAAGTGTGTGGTATTACAGCCACATGTGCGCACTAATGTCTGTGCGCACATAT
>BOPN01000821.1:172257-182257 GCA_017312705.2 Penaeus japonicus
AGGCCTTGTCCCTTGTGCGGAAATGGCTGCGGAACAACGTGAGCGACAAGGTGGCTGACACAACCCGCATCATCTACGCGGGGTCGGTCTCCCACAGCAATTGCCATGCCCTGGCCAAGCTGAAAGACTTGGACGGATTTCTAGTAGGGAGCGAGGCCCTCAACTTCAACTTCCTCCAGGTCGTCAACGCGTCGAGGTCGTCCTACTCGGCACTGCTAATGAAACAGCAACAGCTCAAGGCCACGACGCAACTCATCCAAGGGCTCCGGGAAGAGCATTTCCATTACATGTCTCTCCAGCGAAAGCGCATCCTCAAGAGATACATCTAGTTTAGTTTGTTAAGCTTAGTGTTATTTATTTTATCTATATTGTACTCTCACTTGTAAAATGTTTAATACAGCTATCTATATCTATATTTATTTATCTACAGCTATTTTTTACCTTTCGTAACGAAAAAATGATCAGTTTAAAGACGGGTGTAGTTGGAAAACCAGAGCAATATCTTGATTCCTAATGTGTCTATTGACATCAAAATGACAAGCACATTACATAATCACAACAAAATAATTCAAGCAATAACCATATAATTTTAGAATGTAATTTGCAATCAAGGTAAAATATTGCAAGATACTGCCTTAAGATTAGAATAACCAAATAATATTCACTCTTGTGAATGACCTAATAAATTAATTTGATACATTAATATGAATGTGCAGTCTGTTCCTTTATATTCTGTAGTCTGTATATATGTAATCTGCATTCTGTAAACCAAAGGTAACAAAAAAATTCTAAAACATTTTCACCTAAATCTCTGCCTTTGTATTTCCTTTGCATCATTTAAGTTGCAATTTATTTCATACAGTCTGAGAATTGTATATTCATTTGTGTTGTTATTTTAACACTCCATCATGATGCCATTCGCTATCATTTCCAAAATATCTTCAAACAAAACAAGTTATTAAAATTTCAGATAAGCATAACCAATGACACCCATATGATTCCCTCTTGAAGTTCTTCTTATAATCTTCTTTCAACTACATATCTCATGCAAACTAGAATTTCTTTTACAACAAAATCTACTTCTCTTAAATTTTGGCCTCAATTTGCTTACTCTTTAAGTATATCAACATATCATTTAGATAGTTTTTCCAATTGTTCCCCCAACCCATCACCAATTTATAAAAGGAACGAACCAAGAATGATTAGTTGTAAAGAGAATGAAACAAATAACATTACACTAAAATATTTATTATGGCCTATAAATATATTTTCAACAAAACTTTTAGTACACAATATCTTGTGCAATGCTTACACACATAGCATCCAGATAGTTTGTATGGTATGTATCTTCACCCTTAGCCACATCATGATATATACTTATTTGAATAAACTCAAATCTCACAATGTAACAAATCTCCCCCCCAAAAAAGGTCAAAATAATTAAAACTCTCCATCACGGACATTACAATAAAAATCATTGGTATTTAAGATATATCATGTGCAGCCATTTCACAGTATGACAAATATATATATATGTACAAATCACAGGGATATTGTTTCATGTTAACAACAGGACTGAACTTCTATTTCCAAAATCAAAATTCCAATCCAGATAAAAATAACAAATATCTGAACTGCTGATAAGAAAAACCTCTAAGGAGGCAATTCAATATATACATTAATCAGTTCACCAATTACAACACACAAAAATTACTGGAATGTATTCAACACATTCTTACTGAAAAGAATTGGTGTTATCCTGGGATGTACTGTACATAAAATTTATGGCAATGCTGAAAAAAGTCACTTGCACAATAATCAGCATTAATTACTCATGCAATTGGCTAAGTACCTTTTTTTCCTTCTGCATTAAAAATAAACAAAGAAAAATAAAAATAAAAATCAACCTTGAATTGACTAGAATACATGTAGAGAAAGGAAAGTCTCACCAGACTTTGGTTTTAATAAATAATGGTATAAAATTAAAGTTTGAATCTGTATTCTCTTTTAAAAAGTAGGGATACTAAATTTTCCAGTTTGCAAACCTCAAAAGCCAAATCTTCAGCAGCAGGGGGTTTACAAGTACTGTAAAATATGACCCCTTATCGCACTTTGATCATTGGCATCAATCCTGAAACTCTATGTACAACCTTGTTTCATTCCAACTTAACTCATCTTACCCCAAAACAAAAAAATTATTGTGGCATCACAGTAGGCAACAGACATTTGACATTGAAGGACAAAGATTTAAAATGCAATATAATGCTAGCAATCCAATAGCATGAACTTAGTGTGCACAATTCCATGTTACTAGACAGAAACACAACTGTGCTTTATAATGCATACTTGACAAAAGCCTTCATCATGCAAGTCAATGAATTTTAGTATAATTTTCTGGCAACAGGTTGTAAAATCTAGATTCAGAAAGATTATCCCATATGGCCTATTTGGCACAAGAAAGACTGCAGGCACTAATGCCCAAGATATGGCAGATACTGTAGTTATATACCTTTTTATACTTCATTATCGGGATCCTTGATAAAATTTAGAATTACAGGAATTACACAACCTCACTGCTATTATATGAAGCATTTTGATACATTCACTGTTGAAATAATGCCCTCCTTTACCAGTAATGACAATGATTATGATTATCAATGAAAAATATCTAGCACGTTTAAATTATCATTATAAACTGTTAATCAGATAATATCACTGAAGGTGAATTTCTTCAAAATAACGGGACACTAAATAAAGAAAAGAACAATTAGAACAAAATAAATCAAAACTATATAAGTTTCTTGGTGGATTTCATGTAAGTGAAGTAAATTGACAAAAACAGAGTAATAAAATTAAAAATCTGAATAGCTTCCAATCCTCTGAGGAAGTAAAAAACTGTTTTCACTATAGTACAAACAGATCATTACACAATCTCTGGTCCCTATGCCACCTTACTAATAACAACTGAATAACAAACGAGGATTACAGAGTGTGTCTTACAATAATTTATGTAGCATCTCCGAATATGAAGGCTTAGAGTATCCCATAAGGCCTTGAGTTTGAAAGGCAAATTTCTTTTCTTTTTTTTTTCTTAACAAAAATAGCATCATATATCACCATCAGTTTTCTTTAGCAGTATAGAAGTTGATTTTACTTGTGTGTACAAATGACTTTCATTACCAGTTGCGTTCCATGACGATGAAATATTAAAAATCTAGAATACTGTGCAATTTTATGGTTGTATGGAATATGGATAGAAGAAATATCCACTACAAATAAAAATATATAAACCATTTTTCACTTTAGAAGGTATTATAAATCATGATCACAATGAAATATAAATACTAGGATGAAAAACACTTTAAAAAATGATAAATAAATAAAGATAAACCATCATAATTTGCATCATTCAAGACTTATGTCACATCTGCATTCACCCCAGAAACGACTTCCTAATATTATAGAAAACAAAGTCCATATCTGTCACAGCATTCATTGGCACAACTTCCAGACTTGCGCAAGTATGGAAGCACATGACAAAACCACGAAGGCACATAATTGCAAGTCCCCTGAAGAAGATAGCTAAACCTATGTAAAAGTACTCTCTATCTATGCTTTCCAAAAACAGCTGGTATCATCTTTGGCTTTGACATGTTAAGTACCCTTTGTTTACTACAGATTACTGGAATGTTGAAAAAATCACTTGGATTATGTCACCTTTAATTACCTTCGCTCCCTTCTCATGATTGATTTTACCACTTACTTATCTTAAAAATAATAATAATAATAATAATAATAATAATAATAATAATACAATGTTTGATAAATGTTTCACAAGATATGAAAAAAATTGATATGTATCTTCCCTATATAAATGTGTTTTCTAAGACACTACCTTTGGGATATCCTGGTTTAAGCCCCAAAATTAATATTTAGCTTTAACATATAATATGATAATTCTTGTTGCTCTTTGATTTTCCTTTTTTTCTTTTATTGCATCATGCAAGTCTTTTGAAGCATATCCAAGCGTGATCAAATTACAAACAAACTAAAGAAAATAGTTAAAAAATGATAATAATGATAATTATAAATAAGATCATAAGAAAGATAAATAAAACACTACATGCTACTTAGAGAACATTCTCTTTTTTTTCGGTTATTTTTTTTTTCTGACACTGTTACACTACCTGAATTTCCTGAGGTGGTGCTTTACTGGCGACAAATTATTAGATAAACCTAGTCCTGCCTCATAGCACTGAAGCCACATCTAAGCACTTTCTGGCAATCGCACTCCATTTTCACACTAGTCACATTAGACAAAATGGTGTACATATTGCAGTGATTATCTTCAAAGTCTCTTTTTTTCATTTTCCTTCCAATCTGCAATGTGAATTTTCCTGAATCACTCCATTCCTGCAGACCCTAAAATGCTACAGAAGATCAATGGTCGTTTGCAAGCATCCATCTTTCCACAGCTTCACCTCTACACAGCTTGGAGAACCATCTTCACTCATTAAACACCTTCCACAAGATCTCCACAAGATTAGACAGAGGAACCGTCACTCAACCATTTCCTCTTCCATTCCTTTCATCTTCCTCCTCTCTCCCAATATAATTGTAACAGCACTAAAAATTCCTCTGCCTTTTCAATCCTTCTCACACTTCGGCTTCTTCCGTGGTAGTTAGGACCGTGGTGGTAGTAACCATGGAGCTCAGGGGTTCCGAGGCTTCGTCACCGGTTTCTGCCTCATAGTTGGGCCTGGCGGGTTCGAGAGGGAGGGGTTAGTAGGCTTGCCAGGGTATAAATGAACTAGATAAAGAATGGCAATGTCAGGTATAGCAAACAAACAAATAAATAACACTTATGTAGAAAAAAATATAAATAGATAAATACATGATAATATAAATGAATAAATCTGTACAAACATAAATAAAAATAAAGTATAATAGTATAGAAATATAACGACAAGCAATTTGCTGGGAGAAAATGAAACAAATGGCTATGATATAGTTGATGCTGATACTACAGATAAAGACAATTACAATATCTATGACAATATGTAATAACTATGGTAAGGAGGAAAAGAATATTTGCTATAAATTGAAAAAATATGATGAACTTTAGTAACTTATATAATAATTGGAAAAATATCTGCAATGATATAATGATACCCATAAAAATAAAAATAAATCAATCATATTATCAATAGTACTAATCATGCAAGTAATATAAAACCTCAAAAATTATAACAATTTCTTGAGAAAACTAATTAGATAATAGCAATAGTGATAATGATGATTGTGTTGGCAATGATGATGACAATGAAGATGACAGTGGTGATGAATATGACGATGAAGATAACAGTGGTGATGAATATGGCAATGATGATAATGTTGGTGATGAATATGGCAATGATGATGACAATGGTGATGAATATATTGACAATGACAATGCCATCAGTGAAGATGATGATATGTTAGTTACTGTTTTGAAGACAGCAACAATATTAACAATTGTAGTATTAAGTAAAGCAACAATAACCAAACAAAAATAAATATATCATTCAAAAAGAAAACATATTTACTAGTATAATTTGAAAACATACAATGTCATCTATAAGATTTCTGGCAAAAGCACTAGATAAACCTAAATAATCTAACCTTGTATCCTACCAAAGATTTCCCAGTCAACCCCTGAAATGGCAAAACAATTAAAAGAAAAAAAAGAAGAAAAAAAAAATGAAAACGCAAAACAGTCCATTCTGGGGGAAATGATCAAAACCATTTCAAATTTCCTCAGTTCTGAGATTTCTATTAAAAATATATTGTGCACTAAAAGTTTTGTTGAAAACCGTGTGTCTGGCAACATTATATTTTTTCCCTGATTAAAAAAAATAGCAATAACAATACTCTGTAAAGAATTAACATCACTCTATTCTGTGAATTTTATTGATACCTTAATCAAAGAAGCTACACACATATAAAAAAGGCAGATAACAAAGCAATAAAAATGAGTACATGAAACACTAATTTAAAAAAATATAATAAATTTAAAAAATAATAATAATAATTAAGATAATAATAATATTAGAAAAAAAAAAGAATCAATCAACAAACCCCCCCCACAGGAAATACATTAGACAAGTCAGCATTCTACAGGAGAAACACCCCAAAAGACAAGAGAAGTGCAATAAGCTGAGAAATAAGTGCTCAGACCAAAGACTTAAAGAAAGTCAGAATTCTACATTCACCACGTTCAAATCAAGCCGGAAAACCAAAAAGAACATGCAACAAACCTGGTTCTGACTCCTTTATTGCCAGGAACATTCGGTGCATCCAGGGAATGCAAGATAAATCCTTAATTACTTGAAATGTCAAGACTAAAGAGGTTGTCTTGGAAAAATATTGGACTTGTGTGGAAGAACATCTTAATAATTTAATACTAATATATTTACTTAAAGGTTGAAAACATAAATATGCACAGTGAAAAAAGAAAAAAAAATCTGACAAAACAAATATCTCTTTTGTGTATGTAGTAACACTAAAGAATCCAACAACCATTTAATTCTTCCCTAAACCCATGACTTCATTATAATAAAAAAATAAAAAATAAATAAAAATCAAGCAAAATAAAAGGGGGACAGAAGTTTATTCTACTTCATATTCATCTTGGGACTTTTGCAAGTGATCAGGTTATCGTTGCCTTCCTCTGGCCCACTCTTAAGGTTAGTGGTCAGGCTCTCGGCGTCTGTAGCAAGGAAGAGAGTGTTGAGTGGGTGCCCAAGAAAGATTTCTTGAAATTTCTCTTAATGAGTGTAAGAAGCTGAAATGAACATGCTTAAGAAAAAATTAACCACGATGAATTATATTTAGATAAAAAAAAAGGAAAGAAAAAATCACCATGACCATACAAGAAAACTACTAAAGAGATCAAAACTAATAAAAAAGATTAATCATGATTATATATTTTGATCTAATTCATTCAATTGATTTTAATTAAGAAAAAAACAATATATAGACATTTTTTAGGCCAATCATTAAAACTTTATTTAGAACTAAAACTATTTAGAGCACTTGGAAGCAAATAAAGTTAATTATCGATTTTTTGTAAATTATGGATGTAAAATGCAAAAACAATAACTTGTTCCTTTCAAATTACACAAAAATAGCTGCAAAAAACTCACTAGCTCAAAAGCAATTTGTTAATAAAGAATAAACTATATTAGACCAAGCAAGTTCTATCAAGTCTAAGAGGCACTTTACTAAGCAAGTTGCTCTGTAATTGGTAAATTAAAACAGTATCAAATCTTAATTCACATAACAAGATATGTAGGTATTTTGTCATGAGTTTGAAAGCTGCATTCAACTGCAAGTGAATAAAATAGTGTATGAAGGATACTGCCACAATCATCCCACAATCAACTATCTAAATACCAGGAAAAGACAAAGGAAGAGATGGACATTATCATGAGAGTAAAAATGAAAGTTTCTGTTATGCAATAAAGCCATATAAACAATTCAACGGACTAGCTACATTACAATAGGATATTATTCCCTTATTGTCTCCTCAGCAACAATCAAACACTATACCTTTTTTCCTTTTATATCTTTGTCATTTCCTCTTTCCATCACAAATCTAATATTAACAACTTTTTGAGCATCTGGATTACGAGACAATGATATTAGGGATGTTGCTTCTATTCCTTGATTGAGCATGTAAAGAAATTCATGTATTTATTCACTTATTCTTACTAGCACCTCCATTCTATATATATGTAAAACTATCATGGAGTTAAACAGAGTTCATGAACCACCTTCTAATAATGATACCATTTGCCTCCTTTTTCTAATAGTATGAATATGAGATCTGTTCATCCAGAGATAACACTAGCTATGAAGTTGATATCTAATAATGCGTGAAACTGAATCCAGACCTTTTAAAACTGCTTCTCTTCAAGAAATTAAAGTTGATATTTGAACTGAAATTTTATTCAACTTGAAGTCTATCCATTCATCCATCTGCCCATTAACTCATTCACTTATTTGTCCCTAACATCGAATCAGTGTATATAATAATGCTTGAGCATGCTCATGCAAATTTCTGTGATGTCATGCTGAGAGATAACTCCCTGTGTGCAAAAGATATAAGATTTCACAGTTTCTCTTCTAGAAACTTGTATAAAAGAATATGAGAAAATATTGAAGAGACATAGAATATAGAAGCCTGATGTCTGAAGTCTATAACTTAATCAACAATGTTTTTTTTCATGAATCCAAGATGTTTCTAAGAAAAAAATTACCTGTACACAGAAGATGAGGAGGTAGATCGTGACCATGAGGTCATGAAGTCATGGCGTTTGGACCGTCTGTTCTCTATTAAAACTTGTGTTATGTCATCAGGATTTAGAGAACAGCTTAGAGAGCGAACAACGAACCTGAAATATATTGTGATTGTGATTATAACGGGTAAAGAGGTAAATACTACATCTTTAAATATTTTAAAAATATTCTCTGCCTCAATGTATTTACATTATAAAATAACAGGAACATTACCAATAATAATAATTACAAAATAAAAAGACCTTACAAAGTAAAAAATAATTCCAGAAGAAAAATTATAATCTATGAAATATACTACAAATACACATCACTACCATTACATATATGTGCAGAACAAAAGTGACAGTAATATTTATCATTATAGATATAATAATTCATCAATCAAACCCCTAAACCCATGAGAAATTAAACACTTACCTAGGTAAGACTGCAAGTATTGACGTGAGCATTATTGTCAGCCAATGAATTGGAGACTGTATGGCATGACTCAACTCTCCAAACTGACTAGGTGACCCAAAACAAGATACACAAGTCATGGTGTAAAGCACACCAAACCCGTAGAAAATTAATAATGAAACCACTATCCCAAAGACATGGATAATTGTCTGAAAAGGACAAGCGCAATGGTATAAGTCAATTTATAATGACAAAATTATATTAGTTCACCTCAATATACTCCCTATGTACATAAGTAATTATATAGACCAGTTTTATAGACAAGACCTTATATAACTAACCAATACAGTCAAAAAATCAGTCTAACCAATAAAGGATACAGTAAACTCAAACAAAACTTACCCATGATTTAGTTTCAATGCTTAGGTGTAGCAGCTGTGCCACAAGTGTGGCGTGCGTTATTGTCAAGCCAAACTCATACATCCCAGCATCAGAGTCCTCATGGAGCTGCACATGCAAACATTTACTATGATTATTCGGACTAAATTAGTAAAGATAACTTAAAAAATATACTTGTACACAGGAATAGTATTGTGAGTAGTCTTTATAAAAGGCATATACTACAAACAAACACTTAATTATAAAGCATACAAATAGGTATGTAGATAGGTAAGTAGGTAGGTAGGTAGATAGGAAAGTAGGTAGATAGATTGGTAGGTAGGTAGGTCAGTCGGTAGGTATGTAGGTAGGTCAGTCGGTAGGTAGGTAGGTGGATCAGTCGGTCAGTAGGTAGGTAGATCAGTCAGTAGGTAGGTAGGTAGGTAGGTAGGTAGAATAGTCATTAGGTAGGTAAGTAGGTGGATCAGTCGGTCGGTCGGTAGGTAAGTAGGTAGGTAGGTAGGTAGGTAGGTAGGTAGGTAGGTAGGTAGGTAGGTAGGTAGGTAGGTAGGTAGGTAGATCAGTCAGTAGGTAAGTAGGTAGGTAGGTAGATCAGTCAGTAGGTAAGTAGGTAGGTAGGTGAATCAGTCGGTTGGCAAGTAGGTATGTAGGTAGGTACAGAGGTACGAAAGTAGGTAGGCAAATAGATAGATAGATAGATAAATAGAGATAGACAGATATACAGGTAGGCAGATAGACATAAAGAGATAGGCAGATAGATATCAGTAGATATTAGATAGAGATAGACATACAGAGAGAAAAGCAAGTAGATATGGATAGATGATAAGAGAATGAAATATAGATAGATGATAGAGAGATTGATAGA
>BOPN01000821.1:189757-194757 GCA_017312705.2 Penaeus japonicus
AACATTGTGAAAAGTGAGCATCTTTCCATTAAAGTGACCTTTTACATTTGATATCAGAACGTACCTGCCACAGACCCGAACCTGCTGCAGAGATGAGGCACATAAGGAACAGGATGACCACACACCAGATGACTTCGATGTTCATCCTGCGTTCAAGCTTGGAGCGTTTGTACCTTGTGCCACCATTGTTCAGCATGGCTTTTGTTTCACGTCCTGTGAAATGGTACACACGTCAAAAAGAGCTTTCTACTTAATTAAAAAGGTACTTCAACGTCAAAAGCTGGAGACAGCACTCACCTGCGTAAACAACAATGCCTTCAATATAATCTGTATTTCGAAGAGCACAGTCTCTCAGCAAAAGATTGTCTTTGGTGAGGGGCACGCGTTCGCCTGAGGGCAGAGGGATGGTACCTGTGAAGTGGTAGATCTTGGTCGAGGGAGCCCCAATCTCCATCATGTAGTCAAACTTCGATACCTCAAACCTTTCATCCTGAAATCAAATGGTGTCTTAAAATCAACAATAGAAACATGATAACAGATTTTCATATCTGGTAATAATTGGTTAGTCAAAGGAAAAATAAAAAGACATTGTGCCACTATAGCTTAGGAAATATGTAACCATTATTGCCACTCTATCCTAAAATACATAACATAGAAAAACTCCACAAGGCTTTATTGTAAAAAAAAAAAAAAAAAGGAAAAACCAAACCGTGCAACATCAGTGCAAGTATTCCAGAAGATGTCTTCTTTAGCCAGAAGAAAAAAGGAGAGAAAGGAAAGCCCAACTCACCATGCCCAGTCCCTTCACAGCCTGCCTCTGCTTCAGGTTGCTCTCTCCATCTAGATTGGAAGACTCGATGAAACACATCCCATACTCATCCGAGGAGTTCAAAACAACCATGTCAGCAGGGATGGTCTCATTGCAGGAGAGATGGATGATGTCACCCACTTTTACATGTTTCCACTTGGTCTTCACGTATCTCCCTTGGTCTCTGGAAATTGTGAAATAGACATATATAAATACATGAGGATAACAAAATTGTTTCTATCTTTTAGATGTGACAGAAAGGAATGAAATTAGAGAAGGATTCGATCTGTTAACAAGTTAAACAAAAAACGGAACTTAAACCACGGGCAGTGAATATCCAAATCAAAATTTATGACAACATACTCCTCATATCAGTTATATTGACGATTAAAACTTATTATAAACTTTTTTACAGAAACCTTTTTCCAACACCTACTTCACCAGATTCATTTTCAAACAATAACCATTAGCTATACAGACAGGGATGAAAATGCTTGTCTATAAAAAATAAAAAAAAAAATAAAATAAAAATATAAAAATAAAACTTTGAGGTCGCAAATGGAGTTTAGCCAGGGTGGTGGAGGTACTTTTACCAATGACATCCAATAAATTTGGTGGTGGGCCACCAATCAACACGACATATGACTTAGAAAAATCACACGGAGATCTACGAACTCCCATCTCGCCTCTGTATACATAGGGAGCTCTTTCCTCTATCACACAAGGGTTGAAGAAATGTTCCGTTCCTTCAGCAAACACTGGTAAGACCCCGTTAGTGTGAACCGCAATGCTCTGCAAATGTAATCCTATTTCACGACGGCAAAACAAACCGTTTTCCAAGGTTTGCACTCCAAACAAACCAAAAACTATCTCAGGATTAATTGAGGAGAGCAAAGGGAGAAAATTTTATAACAATGTGACGTCCTCACCTTCCCACGAGGACACATAACTTCACTCTCACAAAGGTGGAATCACTCGTCTCAATAACAGTCAGTGTTTGCATCTGAACCTTTACCTTTCCCTCTCCCTTCTACATCTAGGTTAAACACACGCATCTCGATAGTGACCACCCACAATACACAGTATATTCAACCAATATCAAACCAGATCCATTTCATAATATTTCGAGGATACCGATTCAACATTTCTTTTAAGAAATCCAACGGGATTTACCTAAATAGGTCCACAGTCCCCGAAACGATAAACTTTCCTTACTATCGATTTTTTGTACATTATTTAACTGCAACCTTGCAACACAGACGGGTCTAAGGTCTGTTTGTGCTGAGGTAATAGATTAATTTGTAACGGATTTCTTGCTCAGACCACTACATTCACGTCTCCTAGATTCTCCGCTTGCCAGTCCCTGTGGCTTCCATTTCTCCGCAGACAGGTAGGTCGTGGCGCGTGGGGGGATATGTCTCGGGTTAACAATCACTCAAATAATATTCAAGATAAATATCACAATAAGCATAACAAATAAAAAATTGTTTTGTCGAAGAATCGATGCATAATCGAAGCATGCAATGGCAAGAGGCCGGCGAGGGGGGGGGGGCACTGTAAAGCTTGCGCGAGCACGGAGATTCCTATATCAATACATGAGTTAAAATTATCCTACTTATTCACACGCGTGTATCACACTTACAGACATTTGCAATAAACTTGATCGGCAACTGAATACAAATATATGCATACAGGAAATAAATAGATAAAACACAGCAAACAAGTAACCAAGCAAATACGCAGAATCACACACACAAACATCCATCTAATACCCAGCCATCCTGTGGTATAAAGGATGGCACTATCACCGCACAGATATCCCTAAATTTTGTTAAGAAGTCTGGTCGCATCACCTGGCCTTTTACAGGTGCCTAATGATAATCATATGTCATGGAAAGTTATTAGTACTTATGTGTGAACCGTGCGACCTGGATTTCCATTACACTTTAGAGAAAGAGAGAAAAATGTACAGCGATACAGTATATAATAATAATGCTCAACAAACACTCGATATCGCGAGCCATTTTCGACAAAATGATGACTTCTGGAGAAGCAAGGACATTGCAGATGACTTAACCGACCCGCCGACGGAGGTAAATCGATGTCCAGCGCCAACGGCTTCTGCAGCGCCGCCGACCTCCTCCTGATCTTCAAAACCCGAGCAGCGTGCAATAAAAAATAAAAAAATAAAACGTTGTTTTGGGGGGTCTCTTCTGCATGTCTTGTAACTCGGAAAGAGGGAGGAGGGAAACACTCGTGTTTATAAGCCATATTCAATGATGCAAAATAATCCTCTCACTCAATCACCATTTACTCATTCGCTCACTCTCTTAATTACTCACTCACTCACCCGCCAGCCACGCACATACATAAATACACAGACTCATGTACAGGCACGCACACGGAGGCGAAGGTCAAGGCCGAGTCCCCAAACAAAACAACGTCTGCCACGACGGCACAGCATTCGCAGCCTCAAGGCGAGACGGGCGGCGGCATCCGTTGTTCCCGACGGCCGATTCTTGCTGCCAAGGAACAAGGCGGCTGCGTCCTCAGGAAGAAGGGAGTTGGCACAGGTTGGGTTGGAAGAAATAATTATTCCCTGATATTGCGTGCGGTCATGCGTGCGTTTGTGAGGGCGCACTGCTGATTTGCCAATGTTTGCATATATTTACACATATACATACATAAATACATACATAAATACATACACACATGCATAAACACATACATACACATACACATACACACACACACATATATATATATATATATATATATATATATATATATATATATATATATATATATATATATATATATATATATATATATATATATGCATATTCATACACATACACACAAACACACACACACACACACACACATAGATGTGTGAGTGTGTGCAACATACACATACACATACACATACATACACACACACGAGCAATCCTTCGTATGTCTGTCACTCTGTGTGTATATGCGTGTATCTACCGAGAGCGGGACATCAATAATTCTCCGTCGGATTCCCGCATCCCGCGACCCCTCCATTCTATGCGCCGCTAAGTCGCCTCGCCACGTCTTTTGGCCCGCTCTTACATGACGTCCCCTTGGGTACGAAGGGCTAAGGATCTGTGCTTTGACCAAACATGTATATGTATATTTGTATATGTATATATGTATATATGTATATATGTATGTATATATATATTTATATATTTATATATATACATATATACATACATATATATATGTATATACATATATATATACATATACATATATGCATATACATATATATTTACATATACATATACATACATATACATGTACATATACATGTACATATACATATATATATGTGTATATATATATATATATATGTGTGTGTGTGTGTGTGTGTGTGTGTGTGTGTGTGTGTGTGTGTGTGTGTGTGTGTGTGTGTGTGTGTGTGTGTGTGTGTGTCTATATATATATATATATATATATATATATATATATATATATATATATATATATATATATATATATATATATATGTATATATATATATATATATATATATATATATATATATATATATATATATATATATATATATATATGTATATATACACACACAAACTCGCAAGCAGAAGAGATGAAAGTGAGAAGGAAAGGGGGAGAGAAAAAGAAGGGAGGGAAGGACGAAGGAAGAAGGGGGAGAACGGATTAAAGGAAGGGAGGATGGGAGGGAGGAAGAAAGACAGACACAGACTCGTAGAGATTTTTCAGTTCACAAAGAGGTCAATGTGACGCAGATCGTACAGTATATATGTGAAGGTGCGTCATTTCTCGCGGCCAAGTGGCACGAAAGAGGGGGGGGGGGGTAATGAAAACACCTGTACACCCACTCCCCAAGCCCACAACGAATGATTACCTGTTGGGACATCGTCTCGCCACAGGTGTGAGTCTGACTAACATACGGACAAGTGCACACAGGTGCGGCCCTGATGGCGCTCCACTTCGTAGCTCTGCGGAACATTTCAGCACACTGGGGAAAGAGGCCACCTATTTTTATACGGGGTGTTTGCCGTGTCCTTCAATCAGTCCATCTCTATCTCTTTCTCACTCACTTTCACAAACCTTTCAAAATCCCCCCCCCTCTCTCTCTCTCTCTCTCTCTCTCTCTCTCTCTCTCTCTCTCTCTCTCTCT
>BOPN01000821.1:204757-212257 GCA_017312705.2 Penaeus japonicus
ACACGAACCTCCTCAACTTTCACTTTCAACTGAGTAAGTGAACGGATCACTTCGCATTCACGAGCTCACGCCCATATCCGCCCATTAGCGACAGTTCCACCTCGCACACAATCAACATAAAATGAACGCTCTAACGAAAGTAAACAAACCACTTCCGCGAGCAACAAACCAGCAGCATTCAGCACTTACTGGGCCATGCAAAATAAACACAAATACAAACGCACATGTATAAGCATACATATAAACAATCCCACACACCCACACACCCACACACACACATACACACACACACTTTTAAAAAATACAAAATATATAAATTCAATACCCTCTTTCTCTTCCCTCCCTCACTCCCACCCTCTCACCCTCCCAACCAAATCACCCATCCACCTATCCACCCACCCACCCACCCAACTACCAACTCACCCATCCACCCACATTTCCATCCATCCGTCCATCCATCGATTCATTCAATTATCCAACCATTCAATCATTCATTCATTCATCCAACCACTCACCCATACATCCATCCACCCACCCATCCACCCAAAAAATATGTATTTTAATCCCCCATCCCCTCACCCCCGTGTGAAGCCGTGGATTGATCGGCAAATCAATCCATCAATCCATCCGCTCACGGACGGCCCCGCCCCGCCGCCGCCGCCGCCGCCGCCGCCGACCGGAATCCTCGCTATCGAACACGGAAACTGGAGAATCCCGGCGGCCTCCACGCGCTCCCGCTCTCGGATGGATCATCGGCGCCCGTCCCCTGGCTCAGCCTGTGCCTCGCTGTCTTGTGCTTCTTTCCGTGATTATGACTTTGATTATTCCTTTTCCACCAACTGTTTCACCTTTTTTTGTTAACTGCTTGACTGTATCTTTGCCTGCCTGTCTTTGTCTATCTCTCTGCATCTCTTATTTTGTTTCACTCCTCTCCATTCTCTTCACTCTCCCTTCTCCTTCTTTTCCCTCCCCAAAGACCCTCCCAGAATGTCAACAACGCCAAATGTGCACCCCCCCCCCCCGGAAAAACACTAACATTACCCAAGCCGAATTACCGCATGTAAACCTGTGAATAACATGTTATTTTATTTCTCTCTCATCCTCTGCCTTCGCCTCTTTCCTTTATCTCATTCACTCTTGTTACGTTCTTAACATGAACATTTTATGGATGATAAGTTAGTAACATTTGATCGTTGTTATGTTGGTAATACCAACAAATTATCGCCGTTCTGTTGGTAACATTAACATCTTATTGTTGATATATTGGGAAAAAACTAATATTCTACCGATGTTACGTTCTTAACACTAACACAACGCACGACGAAATACCGCATGTAAACCCTGCAAAAGGATTGCTCTCCGCCAGCCTCCACTTCCTGTTAATAACCAAGGCACCGACGAAAGAGGGGAATACGCGGTTGGTGGTGATGACTGGGAAGCAGGCGGGAAATTCGGAAGGGGGGAAGGGAGAGGAAGAATTAATGTCGTAGGAAGAGGAGGATGAAAAGAAAATTGGAAAAAAAAGATGAAAGAAAAGATAAAGAGGAACACGAAGAAGAAAAAAATAAGAATAAATACAAAGAAGAGAAAGACGAAAACCATAATAACAACCATGGTCAAAGAATACAACACATACAACAACAAGCGAACACAACAAACAACATAACTTTTCCTTTGTACATCTATCCATGCCATCTATCCTCCCCCTCCATACCCTCGCCTCCCACCCCCACCCCTCGCCCCCGTCCTTGTCCCCATCGATCCCCATCCCCCGCGTATCCTTATCTATTCAATCGTCGCTTCAGATAATTCACAACTCTAAAACCCCCTGAGCTGCGCCATCTGTCACACTCGCGCCTCTCTCTGCATACATACTCATCGCTCGTAAATATGGATTCCGCCGGCGACATTGTTCTTTACACATCTTTATCTATATATTTATCTTTATCTTTTCCTTTATCTTTATCTTTATCTTTATTTCTATCTCTTACCTTAACATAAACTGTAAATAATTTCTCACTCGATTATCTATTAACGTTTAAGGATTTGCTTTTGTTTTTGTTTCTGTTTCTGTGTCTGGCCACGCCCTGTGTCCTTAATCCTCTCTTTGTCCCGATTCCTATCCCTATTCCCACTGCTATTCCTGTCTGCTTTCAGACTTTCGTCCCTTATTTTCATCTTCCCTTCCCTCTCCGTCTACATCATCATTACTTTCGCCCTCTTCTTCCTCCCTTTCACTCTTCCCTTCTCTCGTTCTCCCGCCTTCCTTGCTAGCTTCTTCCTTTCTTTCTTCTTTTTTACTTTCTTCCCTTCCTTCCTTCATCCTTCCCTTTCATTCTACCTTTCTGCGTGCCTTCTTGTGTGCGTGTGCGCGTCTGCTCCCGGTTCCTGTGAGGGAAGGGGTGGGGCCAACCCAAGGCCAAGCGTGAAGTATAGGCTCGATAGAGCACATTAGCCCAGTGTTGCTAACTCGTCCTTGACACACATTGCTTGCCCAAATTTTTCAGAGAGCAAGGAGACGAGGCAGAAGGAAGGAGCATACGTGTTGAAGGATAAAGCGAAAAACACAGGGGGAGGAGGAAGAGAAGAGGAAGGAGGCCAGAAGAGGAAGGATGAAGTATGACGAAAAAAGAAGGGCCGAGGAAAAAGAAAGCAATGGAGAACAACAACAGAACGAATAAATCCTGAATGCTGAATCCTACGAAATAGACAGGACTCAACAAGTGCCACCCTGAGCTTGGCATCTTCCTAGTGCCAAGAACACGACCACTGGCGCCACGAGGCACTCCCCCCTCCATCCCTTTTCCCCTCTCTCGTCCCCCTTACAACTACTCCCGTACCCCCTTCCCTCACACCCCCCTCTCTCCACCACAGGCGTCTGTCGCAGGAATCTAAAGATCAATAACAAGATGGAGAGACAGGAATATCGATCACCCGGTCTTTTTCCTCGAGATGTGATTTCGTGTGATATTTGGCGTTAAAGACAGGGTGGCGAAGAGGGAGAGAGGAACCAAGAGCGAGGAAGAGGGAGAGAGAGAGGGAGAGAGGGAGAGAGAGAGAGAGAGAGAGAGAGAGAGAGAGAGAGAGAGAGAGAGAGAGAGAGAGAGAGAGAGAGAGAGAGAGATAAAGACAGAGAGTGTGAGAGAAGACAAAGACATGGACCTAATAACAGAGACAGAGATCGATGGACAGGCAGCGAGGCAGAGATCAAAATGATGCCGTAGCTCATTGACAGCAACAGGTTCACCCAACACCTTCACAAGCAGACGCACAAAAATAAGAACCTAGTGTAATTCTAATAACAGCCATGGCATCTCTACACCCCCCTCCCTCCCCCACACCTTCTCCACGCACCTCCTGACATGGCGATGCTTTTCCTCTTCCCTTCGTAGGAGGTGGAATTCTGCCTACTCTAGTCCACCTCTCAGGCGGATGCTGCTGACACGAAGCACATGTAACACCCGGAGAAACCCTATCCCAGCTGGTGCGTCCTACAGATGGTGTCTGTCACAGCTGCTGTCGGGTGTTGTGGTCTGGCGTGCAACATTTCACCTCCGATATGCAACAGCAAATATATGACAGCAATGCAGTTCTGGACGGTGTGAAAAGTATTACCCAACGTAAATGATGAACCCCAAAAAAGCGAAGCATAAAAAACGTATAATTTGCTAATCAACATAGCCCTCTGGATAGCGTGGTGCATAACCAACCCGGCTACAAACAAAAACAAACAAACAAGCAAAAATAAATACATACCTAGAAACCACTAAACCTAATGAACATGAAAACAAGTATCACACAAAAATACAATTAAAACTTACCACTAGCATCCGCTTAACACAAACACGCAAAGCTTCCTACCACAAACTCGCATCTCCACCAGAGGGGGATCTCTCATCGTGCACCAGGGGCCTGTGAACTCCATCGACACTTGTCCACAACGGAGCCATAATAATATCAATTGTAAAAACAACAACAATAATAGTAGTACTAGTATAATCATAACGATAACAATAATAATAATAAAAAGTATATAGATAATAATAATAGTAATAATGATAATAACAATGACGTAGATGATGATAATCATTATCATCATTATCATCATCATAATTATAATCATTCCTATCATCATCACTTTTACTGTTATAATAATACTAACAGCAGCAGCACCAACAAAAAACAACAACAACAACAATAACAACAACAACAACGACGACAACAATAATAATAACGATAATAATAATCGAAAAGATCGAGACGCTGTATTGGCTCTTTATTACAGCGGGGTACAAAATACTTGAAAGCTGCTAGTGCTGTGTGGGGGGTGGGGGGTTTAGAGGAGGGATATGGGCGCGGAGATGAAAAGAAGGATAAGAGGGAAAGACGAGGGAGGGAGGGAGGGAGGGATAGAAGAACTGAAATAAAGGAAGGTGGAAGGAGAGGGAGGGAGAGGGAGAAAAAGAAAGAGAGAATCCCTCTCCCCCATCCCAATATGACGATGGTGCCTGTGACGAAAACAACAACAAAAACAAAAGACAAAACGAGAGAGAAAAGATAGAAAGGGAAAGGCATCCACTCCTCCCACTCCATACCGAGACACAGTGTGGAAGGATGAACAGAGGAAGAAAGCCGTAAAGTCGTCGGCTTCGTACTAAGGGGGTAACACTTGGCGAGTTTTAAGAGTTTGCCCTAAAACACCCAGCTCTCCTTCAGTGGCCTCACTAAAAGTCTAATTAGCGAGGATCCGAGTCAAGGGGCGTGGGCGGGAGGCTTAAAAAAAAGAGAGGAAAAAAACAGAAAAAGAGAGAAATTATAAATATATACATAAAGGGACATTTAGATACTAAAACTAATAACAATAAAATGATTAACAATACCAAAAATAACAATGCTAACAGTGGAAGAATCCCACACACACAGACACACACACACACACACACACACACACACACACACACACACACACACACACACTCACACACACACACTCTCTCTCTCTCTCTCTCTCTCTCTCTCTCTCTATATATATATATATATATATATATATATATATATATATATATATATATATATATATCAACCGTAATCTGGCAGGGTGAACAAGAAGATAAAGGGTTGAGCAAGAAGATAAGGTTGGCAAAGGCGGGAGAATGGGGTGGGGAGAGGAAGGGGGGAACAGGGGGGGAGAGAGGATGGAGAATGGGGAAGAAGGGGGATAAGGAGAAAGGGAAGAGAGGGAGAAGGGGAAGAGAGGGAGAGGGGGAGAGGGGGAAGAAGGGGGAGCAGGAGAGGGAGAGGGATAAGGGGAAGAAAGGGAGAGGGATACGGGGAAGAAAGGGAGGAGAGGGGGAAGAAGGGGGACAAGGAGAGGAGTGGGTGAAGAAAGAGGGAGGGGAAGGCTTCTAGATCACCAACATCCTCTCCATCAGAAAAAAATCGAAAACTCTGGTCACCTTCCATCGTTGTCGGAGCCGCGTCAACCGCCATTGGCTACGTCGCTATCAATATTCAAGAGCTGCTGTATGGGTACATATACTTCCCTGCCCTCCCCCCATACCAGTTCTCATCCCCAACCACCCCAATCACTCCCCCCTCCTCTTATCACGAACCGTAAAAGTACCCAAAACATTATCTAACTTGCCAGTATCTCGTTGAGCGATAGATAGGCACTGGGAGCGGCCGGAGGTGGGGGAGGGCAATGGTTAGGCGTACGAACCACAATGACTAAGTCACATACTCCCTCAACCAATGTATTTACGCTCCGATCAGCTGTTTACGTGCAATAAGGCTGAGCCACCGTAATCATCAATGATAAATCACCAATCTTTCGCCTTCGATCTAAATTAAATCACTCACCCGCACCTCCTTAATAATTAAATGATTAAACAACCATCGAGGCGATCATTGTCCAATCAAGCTGAACAACTGGTAATTTGCGCTAAAGGAGGCAACGCAAGTTCAAAATAAGATGGTATGGCAATAGAGATCGTGTTATCATAAGGTGTATTGTACTGTAACCAATACATGTATCTATGTGTAGAATGTAGGTATTATGCATATATGCCAGTAAGTAAGCATGGATGTACGCATGGATGTACACATGTATCTACTGTATGATTGCATAATGTATGTATGTATGTATGTATGTATGTATGTATGTATAGATGCATGCATGTACGTATGTATGTATGTAAATATAAATGTATATCTGTATGTGTATGTGTATGTGTATGTAAATGTGAATGTGAATGTGTGTGTGTGTGTGTGTGTGTGTGTGTGTGTGTGTGTGTGTGTGTGTGTGTGTGTGTGTGTGTGTGTGTGTGTGTGTGTGTGTGTGTGTGTGTGTGCAGGTAAGTACGTTCAAATATACATGTAGGTGTGTTCATGACGGGAGGGCGGTCAAAACAAGGAATCGACGGAAGGGTGTAACGCGTACTCCTCAATCGACCCTCATCCTCGAGTCCGCCCCATTTCCATCACTCATCGCCGTAAGCCAACCTACATAGCAGCGGTAATTAAATCCCCACCAAAATGAACACCTGGGCGGATGGCACACTTCGCCTCCTCCGGCCCCCTCCCCGGGCCCCCCTGCCTGGCGCTCTTCTGGCACTCCCCTCGAGCCACACACACGCCGATCGCACAGGTGTCTCTCTTTCGTCTTTCTCTCTCACTTTTTTTCTTCCTCTCCTGTGTGTAGTTTTTTTTTATCTTTCTCCTTCTCTATTCTATTGAATTTGATCTTTACGTATGCGCGCGCGTGAGCACGTGTGTGTGTGTTTTTGAGAGAGAGAGAGAGAGAGAGAGAGAGAGAGAGAGAGAGAGAGAGAGAGAGAGAGAGAGAGAGAGAGAGAGAGAGAGAGAGAGAGAGAGAGAGAGAGAGAGAGAGAGAGAGAGAGAGAGAGAGAGAGAGAGAGAGAGAGAGAGAGAGAGAGAGAGAGAGAGAGAGAGAGAGAGAATGAGTGTCAGCGTGAGCTTGAGCTAGAGCTGGTCTCAGTACGAATGTGGGTATCCGTGCACACGCGAGTTAGGTGCACCAACCCCAAACATTCCTCTAAGACACACGAATCCCCCTCCCGAATGACCAAAACCCACACAAAGATTTCCTCCTCCTTCAATCTACCCCCCCCCCCCCCACCACCTCACCCCTTCCACCCAACCCTCCACCCTACCCCTCGTAGGGAAGAATCTGCCTGGGGATGTAATAAGCCTCCCCCGCGTCTTGAAGAGGTGAAAGCTTCCTTCCCGCCAACACAAGCTAAAAAAATGCAGCCTAAGTACGCGAGGCGACGTCGATATTGCTTTCCCAAATCTAATTCCAAGGGAATGAGTTTCGGTTGCTTTGGTTGCCTCGGTTGTGGCGCTTTCCACCGCTTGTGGATTCGAGCTGGGAGGGTCTCGGGTGATGGGTTATGGTGGGTTATGGTGATTATGGTTATGGTGATGGTTGTTGGAGGTGGTGGTTATGGTGATGGTGGTGATGGAGGTTATTGTGGTGGT
>BOPN01000821.1:219757-222257 GCA_017312705.2 Penaeus japonicus
AAAAAAAAAAAAAAAAAACCTTAACAAGTGCCGAGTTAGGGGCAAAACGAGAAAAGGCGCTTAACAAGGTATCCTTTGTTTCTGTAAATACACTTAAGTAAAGCTATGTTTTCCAAACATGATACAAACCGACAATTAAATCAAATCGACGATTAACAAGTGCTATCTGATCTCTTGCATAATCATAAAATTTTCAAATGACATGAAATGTAGTAATATTGAGCCTTGACGTCAATACAAATTTCCCGTGCCGTCAACAAAAACTTCCTACAACCTTATCACCCTTTATTAATACTTCTTTTTTTTTTACTTTCCCTACGTAGACCGTGCTACGCCGGACATTCAATAATCAATGGTAATGTCTGGCATATCTATTCCTTTCGTTTCTTGTTTCGTTTTTTCTTTCTTTTTAATTTATTTTACTTTACTCTACTTACGTTTCTGCCCAAAATAATATGCCTTATAAATCATACAGTTCAGCATCATCTACAATATGAATCGTATAGTTTAGATTTATAATTGTATAGTCTAGTGACATATCATTTATAAATCGTACAGTATAGTATCATACACTTTATAAATCGCAGTCTAGTATCATATACCATATAAATCATAGTTTAGTGTTTGCAAATCGCAAAGTTTAGTACCATCATATACTTTATAAATCGAATTGTTTATTATCACAGAGTAAATGAATCAATAACCATACTCCATTGTGAAGGGGAGGCCCACACAATACTATTACCTTAGATGAAGCCATAGAAGATCTAGCCATTCAATATCATAGAAAAGGCCTAGAGATATAATCTATATTATCTTAGAACCCAATAACCCAGTATTAAGCATAGTGTTCTTCACGACGTCATCTAACTTCTAAGATGAGTCAAGGGTGTATGAGGGGGGGGTGTTTCTAGCTTCTAGGAAACTTAATCTGATCCTGATTACTTTCATGAAATGATAAGAGCAGAAAAAATAGGCAACTACAACGCGAGTTGCCACGTACTCTTTGTTTACAAAAGAGGAGGAGTCACTCGGAATGGGGACGCAGCCAGTTTCAAAGACTTTAAAACCAGAAGAGTCCAGTAACTCACGAGCATTGTTGCCAGTTGTTGGTCACTTGCAGTATGATTTTATTTCCAATATTGATGTTGATATTACACAAACGCCGAAAATTTTGCTACTTTTTCCATTTAAGGTATCTTTTCTTTTATCTTATTATTTCTTTTTTATTCTTTTAGTCTTTGTCTTTATCTATTTTTCTCTTTCTCTAACTATTTCTTTAGTCTCTCTCCCTTTATCTAATGAGTCTTTCTCTGTAACATTTCTCTCTTGGCATCCGTCTTGTTCATCCATCAGGCTTAATGTTTTCTAATCGATCCATCCAGTTTTATCTCTCGATTATTTTTGTTTTATCATATCAAAGAATCAAATTTCCTTTAAAATCTCTACTTCAATGCCCAAGTTTATTTCAGGCTGCATGGTCCATCTCTCACCATACCTACCTGTATCTCGGACCATATTCATCTTGATCAATAATAAAAAAAAGAACAATAAAGTGAAAGTCATCACCAGTTTACCATTCCTTGTACTTGTCTTCGAAATCTCATCTGATTCACTCGGTCTAAATTTCCATCTCCAATTTCAAATCTCGAGTTTAAAAAGAAAATAGACTTCCAACTCGTCTCCGTCATAAGGAGGCAGAGCACGCTCCTTTATCCGGCTGATGCCAACAATCATTCTAATGAAGTGTGGAATATTCATTTTCTTGTGGTCTTTCTTTTTAATCATGTTCCTTTCTTCTTTGTTTTCTTTATTTCGGTTGTTCGTTCCATCCTTAAGCCTGCATGCCTACCTGCCTGCTTGCTTGCCTGCTTGATTGCTTGCTTGCTTGCCATAAAGTATGATGAAACTTTAAGACTCGTGGAAACTCCGTCACAGGCACGCAGAACACACATCAACCTCCTCCTCTTTCCCCCCCACCCCCCACCCCAACCTCCGATAGCCCCGCCATGCATAATAGCCGAGACGTGCGCACCATAACCAATCCATTGAAAATCTTCCATTCATTAAAAAAAATAACATAGACGCGCTATGCACCCTAATCATATGACCGGCCGGCATCTTTCTCCCCTCCTTTTAAGAAGAAGCTTCCCCGCCGCTTGCTTCGGGGTTTCTTGACAGCAGCAGCGGAAGGGGAGAACGAGGTGGGGGAGATAAGAGATAACATGTGCAGATGGACTTAGATGTGGAGCCAGAGAAGGCTGTGGAGTTATGAAGAGGGAGATGTACAGGGGAAAGATAGGCAGCGACAGAGAGACAGAGAGAGAGAGAGAGAGAGAGAGAGAGAGAGAGAGAGAGAGAGAGAGAGAGAGAGAGAGAGAGAGAGAGAGAGAGAGGGAGAGAGAGAGAGAGAGAGAAGGGAGAGGGAAACATACAAACAACTAAAGTTTTTTTGTTTTTTTTGACACGTTTGTCTTCCACTCCTGTGGCTCGTCAACAT
>BOPN01000821.1:227257-232257 GCA_017312705.2 Penaeus japonicus
AAAAATACATGTGGTAACATAATATTTATGCGGTTGCCATTCCCAGGTAGAATAAAATATATAAAAATACATGTGTATTAACATTCTTCCCTCACAAGGCTACATTCCCACTAGTTTATGTCTGATAAGTAAATCCCTCATCATCAAGTAGCCCAAGTAGCACCAGCGTCCAGTGCCAAGCCAAGTACCAGGACACACATAATTAGGTTACCAGACTCCGATTATGGCAAGGGTCGTAAATTATTCCCCCTTTTCCTTGGCCAGGTAGAGCGAGCGGCAACCATCACGAAGAGGCACTGGAATCTGCAACGATGCCTGCCGCCACCTTGCACAGAAAAGTGGCTCTTAGCATTGTGAAAGCACACTTCTTTTTTATTCGCAGGGATCTTGGGAGTGTTTGTGAAAGCAGCCTAGGAGTTTCACTCGACTCTCGAACGAAAACATTACAATTCATCAAACAAATTTGAGAAATCTGTGTTTTACGCTAAAACTTGCGCGTGACTGTGTGCGTTTGTAGTAACTGAGTGATTCTGCTCTAGTTCGCCATTTTTTGCGTGGGTTCGCGTATATACAAAAGTGTGTGCATGCGTGTCCGTTTAGAGGGTGTAGGTGCAATATCATGTGCAACAGGCGACGACTAGACACAATACACCAAGAAAACATAATACCTCATTCCTCCCTCGGCCATATTTCATAACACAGCAGCATAAAGGGACCCTACCAACGCAAACCCCATGCCGGCGACTCGCAACTTTAATCAAACGAACTCTCCCTTCTCAACGTCTCTCCGGGGCCTGAGGAACACCCTGACGAACACTTGCAATAGGCCGACACCTGCTGTACACGCTAGAGGATACTCACCTGTTGTAGACGCGACAGGTGGCATTGTTGACGCGGTTGTCCGAGTGCCATCTGCGGCGGTCCTCGAAGGCATCCTTGATGGCGGTGATGCCCAGTACGAAGATGAGGGGCAACATTGCCACCTCCTTCCCGAAGGCATTCACCGCCGGCACGAAGTTGAGCAGAACGATGAACAGGAAGTACAGGTTGGCAAACCTGGGAGAAGGAAAGATAAATGCATGACTACAGAGAAATGAAGGAAAAAGGGAAGCCATCTTATGTCTTTCCTGTATTAAACATATCCTAACGAGTGTCTTCATCGATACCAAAAAGCTTTAATCTCCCCAATGAAGGTGGGGCCCCGCATTCAAAACCCAGCTAAAAGTAAGAATTCCATCAAAAAGAAAAAAAATCTTTACACTAAACAAACAAAACCACATTGAGCCGTTGCTAGAGAACCTCTTCCTTATTAAGAATCTTTCCTAATCCCCCCATACACACCCTTCACCTGAGACTCACCTGTGGAACTGCTCGAACAGGTTCTTGGGCAGAAAGGAGAGGATGGTGTACTTTGTGGTGCAGATGCGGTTGTCGGGGTACGAGCCGTTCGGGTGCTGTGTCCGCGACACGTGCGGCGGAACCACGTGGTTGGCCACCACCACGCGCGTCCGCGACTCCTCCGGAACCTGTCACGGTAGGGAACAAATAAACACATGAATAAGATGGAAAAGTTTATAAAGAAATTCATAAATATATTTCTAAAATCATTATGGTTAATACGATCACTGACAAATATGAAGTTGTAAATAAATGCAAGAGGAAATAAAAATCACATATACATAGATAGATAACAAAATTAATGAATAAACGAATCAATAAATGGCAAAACTAATTGGATAAAATTATCTAAAAAGTTAAAATAATCAAGGTTTCGACGAAAAGATCTCTTTGCGTCAAGGGACGTGTATATTTTTTTTCCTTCCGAATAATACAATATTTCTAGATAAAAACAATGATGCAAGCGAAGCCTGTGTTACCGGACTACATCCACGCCTTGTTGCAATCGTCGGTTTGGAAAAAGGGCGACTGGCGTTTTTAAGGCACCGCTCGCCGTGACGTGTTGCAGCACACCATCTGGTCTCTCTCTCTCTCTTTCTCTCTCTCTCTGCAGTCACTTTTTTCCTTTTTAATATCAAATGCAATGTATGGTCTTGCGTCATATCCAGGCGAGCTTATGAGTCTTGTGTAACGATTGCAATCCCCTCCCCTCTTTTATCGTACAAACAAACAGACCCTCTCAAGATGCTATGATTGCAACATTAAGACTTAGCAACACAACGGGACCCGGAGACTTTTGTAACAAACATGAGTTCACATACTCAATATCTAACCGCTTGCAAAAGTCAATTAAATACTCCAATATCTTATCCACTCTATTCTATCGATATTACTCTCTACCACAACAATGACATCTAACCTTAGCTCTTAAAAAATAATAAACAAATAAATAAAACAAAACACAAAATCTTATAAAATCCCTACAATATTCATCAAAACCGTCCACCGTTCATAAAAATTCATACAAAAAATTCGCCGCAGATCATTCCCGCGCTAACAAAACACACGGGAGTACAAGCCAGCAGTAGTACACACACTCCGACCTAGCCACAACAAACAACATTTGGCAAGCGCGCCTAACGAACACAAAAACCGACCCTAATTCCCCAGAGAGGTTATAACTAGTTAAATATATGACGATATGCTTGAGGTTAGGAGTTGCAATGGCTGAGAAATTTTGCACTGGGAATAAACATGCGCATGAACACAAAATAATGATGTAATCTTAGAAATGAACGTATAAATAATATCAAAGTGTATGAATATGTATATGTATATGTATATGTATATGTATATGTATATGTATACGTATACGTATAAGTATACGTATAAGTATATATATAAGTATACGTATAAGTATACGTATAAGTTTACGTATAAGTATACGTATAAGTATACATATAAGTATAAGTATAAGTATAAGTATAATCATAAGCATATACATATGCATATTGACATGTACATGTATATGTATAATAAATATGTGTATATGTGCGCGCGCGAGTGTGTATATGACTGCTTGCTTGCTTGCTTGCCTGTCTGCTTGCTTGCTTGCCTGTCTGCTTGCTTGCTTGCCTACCTGCCTGCTTGCCTGCCTATCAGCCGGCCAGTTAGTCAGCCAGTCAGCCAGCCTGCCTATCAACCAGTCTACCTATCAACCATCCTGCCTGCTTGCGCGCGTGTCGCCTCACCTTCTTCCAGAACATGATCTTCTGCTTGAGCGTCCTCTTGTGCTGGCGGATGGTGTAGATGGACTCCGAGCGCGAGGCCTGGCGCGAGTGGCCCTTCGGGAAGGAGGACGAGCGGCTCAGCGTCTTCTTGTGGTGGTGGTGCTGCTGCTCCCTCTCCCGCGTGCGCTGCTCGTGGCCCTCCGGCAGGATGAAGTCCGTCCTCGAACCCGCCCTCCGGTGCCCCCTCCCGCCCTCCACCAGCTGCCCATGGGAGAAGGCGCGCTGGTGACCCTTCACGTACCCTCCTCCGCTAGAGCCGCCGCCTCCGCCGCTGCTCGTCGGAGTGCCGCCCAGCCCGCCCACGCCCACTGGCATAGTGCCCGCCGCATGCCCTAAGAAGGAGACGGCAAAAGGAAATGTTAATCACAAGTTGCATTACTATTGATTGCCTCTAAAAATATTAACAAAAACGGTATATATCAATCTGGTAATTAATGTTGATATCAATACTAACACAAACAACAATAATGCAAAAATTATTGGACGGAGCAGATCCAAAATGACACTAAAAATTCCAAAACCCGCCCTCAGGCGTAGGCCTCCAACTTACCCTGATCCAAATGAGGCTGGTGGGTGATCATAATGCCCCCATGGGAGGCGCTGCGGGCGTGACTCCTCCGCCCGCCCATCCCGCCCGCACCCCCATCTCCGGTGCCGTAGGCGCGGGCGCTGCCATCACCGTATCCACCGCCACCGCCCGGCGTGTCGTTCATACTCATGCAACATCACTCCATTCACACCTGCAATGGGACAGAGAAGAGAGATTAAGACTTGGGTTGCAATGGCATGCAATGACACATCTCAATGGGTTCGCGCCGTGAGTGGCGTGGCGACAACGGGGATGGAAGGATATATAGATGGTTGGATGAATAGAAGGGTGGATAGACGGACGGATGGATGGATGAATAGAAGGGTGGACGGACGGATGGATGGATGAATAGAAGGGAGGACGGATGGATGGATGGATGGGTGGATGGATGGATGGGTGGATGAATAGAAGGGTGGACGGATAGATGGATGAATGGATGGATGGAAGAATAGAAGGGTGGACGGATAGATGGATGGATGAATAGAAGGATGGATAGATGGAAGAAAGAATGAGAAAGATATCAGGTAAAAAGAAAGAAAAGAAGGGCGAGAGAGAGGGAGAGAGAGAGGGAGAGAGGGAGAGAGGGAGGGAGGGAGGGAGGGAGGGAGGGAGAGAGAGAGAGAGAGAGAGAGAGAGAGAGAGAGAGAGAGAGAGAGAGATGTTTCTTAATTCCTTTGGGCTTCGATTTTGTTGTTCTTTCTTTTATTTCAGTTTTGTTGTTTACTGCTGCCGTCCCCAGCTGGTTTTCCTTCTGTTGCGTCACATTTCTTATTGCTTGCATTAAAACCCCCTGTCTCTCTCTCTGTCTCTTTCGTCCTTTATCTATTTTTTTCTCTTTATATTTATATATATATATATATATATATATATATATATATATATATATATATATATACATATATGTAAATGTGTGTGTGTACAAAACCTCTAATCAGCCATCCGTCCAGCCCTTCTTCTTTCGCCTCTTGGCATCTCCTTTACTCCTGGCTGTTTTGTGCTATACCGTTAGTGTCCCCTCATGTCCGATTACTTCTTTCCTCGGCCCCTTCTTTCTTACAATTTCTTCCTCTTCCTCTTCCTCTTCCCCCTTTTCCCCGTCCTCCTTCTCCTCCTCCTCCTCTTCTCCCCCCTCCTCCTTTGCCTTTTCTTCTCTTCTTTCTTCTTTTCTTCCTCCTCCTTTCCCCCTTTTCCCCCTTTCCCCCTTTCCCCCTTTCCCCCTTTCC
>BOPN01000821.1:262257-264757 GCA_017312705.2 Penaeus japonicus
TGTCTGTCTGTCTGTCTGTCTGTCTTTCTTTCTTTCTTTCTTTCTTTCTTTCTTTCTTTCTTTCTTTCTTTCTTTCTTTCTTTCTTTCTTTCTTTCTTTCTTTCTTTCTTTCTTTCCTTCCTTCCTTCCTTCCTTCCTTCCTTCCTTCCTTCGTTCCTTCCTTCCTTCCTTCCTCCCACCCACCCAAACACCCACCCACCAGAACCACCGAGGTGTTTCCCTTTAGAAAGACCATCCCAAGTCGCCCCTTGACGTGCGCCGCTACACTGAGACGTCGTAGCCCGTGGGGACGTCTTTGGGGAGAGAGTGAGATAAGGTAAGAGTGAAATTGATCATGTCGAGTTTGCGACTCAGCCTTCCCCCCATACCTCTCTCTTTTTCATTTTTCCTTTCTCTTTATATGTCGGTTCTTTTGTCTGTGTGTCCGTGACTATTTACCGTATTTTCTTTCTCCTGGTCCCATACCTACACTTTACCTCTCTCTCTCGTCCTATCGTTCTCTCTCTTTCTCTTTCTCTTTCTCTTTCTCTCGTCCTATCGTTCTCACACTCTTTCTCTTTCTCTTTCTATTTCTCTCTCTCTCTCTCGTCCTATCGTTCTTTCTCTTTCTCTCTCTCTCTTGTCCTATCCTTGTCTCTCTCTTTCTCTCTCGTCCTATCGTTCTCTCTCTTTCTCTTTCTCTTTCTCTCGTCCTATCGTTCTCTCTCTCTCTCTCTCTCTCTCTCTCTCTCTCTCTCTCGTCCCCTCCCTTCGACACCACTTGGCTCATAATCTAATCAACTTCAATAATAATAATAATAAAAAAGACTCCCTTTCCCTTCCTCCTTCCATTCACACGCGCAGTGTCCTTTCCCTCTCCCTTCTCCTTCTCCTCTCTCCCGACACCCATTTTCCCTCTCCTCCTTCTCTCTCCCGACACCCATATTCCTTCTCCTCCTTCTCTCTCCCGACACCCATCTTCCCTCTCCTCCTTCTCTCTCCCGACACCCATTTTCCCTCTACCCTATCTCCCCTCCCCCTCCCCCTCCCCGTTACGCTCATAGCTCTACCTCCCTCATACTGGCGTTTACCCTTTCGCCCCACGCCGCCTGCCCTTTTCCCCTCTCCGCTGCGCCCCCAATAACCCCTTAATCCCCTCCTACCCACACCTCCCCTACCCTCCTCCCCTCCTCCCCTCCTACCCTCCACCCCTCCCACAGCGACACTAGCTATCGGTCGTCCCACTCCCCTCCCCCCCATCGATTTGGGCAACCGATGCTCACTGTGGCCGTACACGGGAGATGAACGGGAGATAAAGGCAGAGGGAAATGGAAAGGGAAGGGAAAGGGGAAAGGGAAGGGAATGGGTAAAGAGAAATGGAAAGGGAAAGGGAGGGGAAGAGAGGAGAGGAGAGGAAAGAAAAGAGACAGAGAGAAAAGGAGAGATAGAGGAAAGAGGAGAGAAAGAAGGTATAAGTAAGAGGAGAGATCTAGGGAAGGGGAGAGGGAGAGGATAAGGAAGAAGAGTGAGGGAAGGAGAATAAGAGAGAGGAGGGGGTGAGAGGAAAGGGAGAGGAGGGGGAAAGAGGAGAAGAGAGAGAGGAAAGAGGAGCGAGAGAAGTAGAAGAGAGAGAGGGAGAAGAGAGAGAGAGAGAGACAGAGGAGAGAGAGAAGAGGGGAGAAGGAAAGGAGAAGGGAGAGAGAGAATAGGGGAACGAGGGGGGGAGAGGTGAGAGGAGGCGGCAGATGAACAGGGGAGAAAGTAGAGAAAGAGGAGGAGAAGGAAGTGCAGTCACACCGGACTGTTTGTGCAACACCCCGCTGTGTGCAAATATGCAAATCACTTCCTTTGATTCCATCTCCTCCCCCCCCCTTCGATCCTTCAACCTGGCCCTTCAACCCCCTCCTGCCCCCATCTCCAGCCTCTGTTCCCAAAAGCTCGATCACTCAAGGTCCCGCGGCGATTAGATTATCGATTCGCTCTCCTTGCTTTCTAGCTCTACTGTAGGTCCCAGTGCCTTTGTCTGCCCCGTTTCTTTCTTTTCTTTTCTTTCTTTATCTATTTATTTATCTATTCTACTTGCCGTGTGTGTGTGTGTGTGTGTGTGTGTGTGTGTGTGTGTGTGTGTGTGTGTGTGTGTGTGTGTGTGTGTGTGTGTGTGTGTGTGTGTGTGTGTGTGTGTGTGTGTGTGTGTGTGTGTGTGTGTGTGTGTGTGTGTGTGTGTGTGTGTGTATGTGCGTGTGAACGTGCGTATGCGTGTACGTGGGCGTGTTTTCCATCATATGATACTGACAATCACAGAAATAACCGCATAAAATACCAATTATAATAATCAGAATCATCACCAACTCCCCCCCCCCCTTAAAATCCCCCAAGAAACACCCCAAAGAAAAGAAAAACTGTACCCCTTGAATTCAAAACACCTGATGAACTTTCGGCCAGGTTAAATGCAATATTTTGACTTCACCTGCTGATTCATAGGGTGCCTTTGTTGCCAAGTTGCCAGTGTGGTAAATCTTAG
>BOPN01000821.1:277257-282257 GCA_017312705.2 Penaeus japonicus
AAAAAAAAAAAAACTACATGAACTATATTATATTGGTAGGCCCCATTTCCCCTCTCAATCGCACTCTCTCTCTTTCTTTCTTTCTCACCCTCTCTTTCTCCTTCTACCTCTCCCTCTCTCTCTCCCTTTCCTTTACTCGACTGCATTTCACCCTAGCAACCTTGCAACCTCCCCTTCTTGTCTTCGCATAAGTATTACACATTTTCACACAGACACACCTCGCCGTGAGCAGAAAAAAATTACTTTCACAACATATACTTATTATCATATCATATACAATACATTAAGTGATGGGCGCTCATTGGTCGTGCCTTTGAGAGATAGAAAAAAAATGATACACTAAAATTGATTCAATAATATCTACAAATCCAATCCTCAGTGATAAGAAATCAAATAAAGTGATAACAAATAAAACAAGTAAAACAATAACCTGAGACAAAATAACCATCATCCTAAACAAATTATAAGTTAACAAATAAAATTGAACAAATAACTTCTACAACCCTGACAACCAAACAACCTCAAATCTATCTATCGAACTGATAACCATTCAATACTGATAAGGAAAATCTGAAGGTGCACAAGCACAAGCAGCAGCAGGACAAGTCGACACAAAGCCTTTCCGCAGAAAACAAAAAAGTAGACGAATTTGATATCACCGCCACCCCCTAAAAATAAGGAGAGGAATAGGGGGAGAAGAAGAAAAAGAAGAAAAACAAGAAGATGAAGAAGACAGAAAAAGAAGATACAAGGGTATTGTCACGACGCGGGCTGAGACATCCAAACAAAAGATGGCGTTGTCAGCTTTTTCGGAGGCTGGGGGGAGGAGAGGGGAGGGAGGGAAGGGAGAGGGGTAAGGAGAGGGTTGCATTCTCCGCTTTGATTAGCCGCAGGCGATCTTTTCGGAGGGTCAAGGTCGACGGAGGTCGAAAGGGCCTCGAGGTCCAGCTGACTTGGACACTGCGTCTCCCACGACATTTCTGCGTCTGTGTGTGTGTGTGTGGGGGGGGGGGTAGTCATGCGCCTGATCCTGGCATAGTATTTGAAAACAGAGAGGGAGCGTGTCAGCATCTCAAACTACATCTACACATGTACATATAAATCAGTACGAGTCTGGTCGAAATACAAAACAATCGCAAAATGACTTAAGGATACACAACCTCGAAATCTCCCTCCCCCTCTTTTATTTATACCAAAGTCCTGTCCTGAATATCCTTGAGGGTTACTCGAGAGATCTACGGGTCTGATGGTAACAACTGGATCCATTATTCTTGCAGACAAAAATATACAAATGCAAGGCAGCCGGACGATAACTCGAGAATTGGAAAGAAATAGAACTTGCTGACATCTCGATAAAGAATACATAAAGGCTCCTTTCTCTTGGAATGTATAGCCTAATCCCTGCTAATTTCCAAACTTTGGGTCTAACTTCTAATGCAAGCTATAAACCCAATCAAAGTACATGAGCTGAAACAGGCAATAACTGAAGGCAACTCTAATGAGAGTAAGTCACTCCATACGTTCGAGCACATCCTTCCTCTCATTCTCTCTCCGTCCCTCTCGCTCTCACTCTCCCTTCCTCTCTCGTGACGTCAAATAACGTGACGAGACAGACAAAGCGAGAAGGATCACGTAATGAAAGGTCGTGTCTGTCTTCGAGATGCCACATGCGTCTTCGTTATGTTCTATTTGCCACCCTCGTTTTGATGACATCATGTTCAACTAGCCGAGCTGCAAGGCCCGTCTTATCAGTCTTTATCTCTTATCTCCCAGCGCGTTACCGGGCCGAGACTCGCTGCCTGAATAGAAACAAAGCATCTCTACGAGGTGTGCCTTGTCCTGCCCCCGTAATTTTCATTTCCTTTTTAGATAAGTATCTTGACAGGACCGTTACATAAAAGATGTAAATACAGACTCGGTTCAGTACCACGAAAAATTTGGTCAACCGAACAGCCATCTAATAAGTGTTCTAATCAACTTCATTTAATCCTTCCCTAAAACTGTCCTATGACAACTAAATACCACATGACCTAAACAGCCTTATGAAATACCATACTACCAACCATCAGAAGACTTGGAACTATATAGCCAACATACAGAAACCCCACAGACATTAACATAAGAAGGACTTTGTTTGTGATAAAGCCAGTCCAGCATACAAATGAAATAAAAACACATAATGAGCATTCTCATTATGTCTTTCAAATATCCTGAGTTTTCCTTTATATTATTAGAATGACATTCTTACTCTGGATATATAAAAGTATAATCACCCTATCGATAAAAGACAATAAAATCATTTTCATAAGGCTCTTGAGGTATATGGATTAGCTCCATAATAGCTCTAAAATAACATCAATACACAGGTACAAACTGCCTCTGATAATTGGCATTTCAAAAAAAAAATTAAAGCACTAGCACTAGATAAAATCACAATTTTAGATTACAATTCAAGACCTGATTCTACATTGCATTACTTCTGTAGAAAAATACTCTAAGTTTTCTTTTATAACAGCATAGATGTCCTTGAATGGTTGGTGTTGATTGGCTGATTGCATCATGTCCAAATAACATGTATTAGACATAGATGATCATCACCAAACCCTTGAGAGCGTCATCTCCCTTAGAAAACACAGACATATACTCTTAATACAAATACAAAAAATAATTTTGATACTAAGGTTCAATATTCAATCAAGAGTTCTTTATATGAATACTATAAATAAATTTCTTGAAGCCACAAAGTTGCCTTATCATTACAACTTATCTATGACAACTCAAGGAAATTGTGCTATTAGTGGGTATTTACATCATTAGTATTCAATTGAGATCTTTCTGATATCTTAATTAAATTACAATAAATCAATTGGAATCACTTTAAGCTGTAGATATTACATTGCACTATATCAATAGATTGTTGCAACAAATGGAATTAATTAAGGTTATTCTCAAGATGTCTGAAACTAATCTAAGTGATAGGAACACAAAACAGCTACCATAATAATTCACATTAATAATATCTATATAAAGATAAGATAAATTTAGATGAAGGAAAGGGTACATGTTAAGAAAACACCTCTGCCAATAGCCTTGGAGGTCTTGCAAAGGCCAACAAACCTACATTACATATAATCAAGCAAGATAGCATGTAGACCTCCCACGTGATTTATCATCAAATAAGAACAATCTAAGCTCTATCTTGACGGATTATAACTGGTAGAGATCAAATGGCCATAACCAGAGTGCCAAGTGCTGAGGCTGCAGGGATTCCCTGACATTGTGCTACAATCAGCTTCTAAATATCTGCCTGGAAGTGACTGTTCATTATTCAAAAAGCATAACGGACTCAATTATTATGCAAAAGCTGTTCTTCTATAGGGACCTTCATTCACTCTCCTAAGCATAAATCTTCCTATATCATCTAGATTCTAATACTCAATTGGAGTTCTAGTCTTCCATTTTCAAATATCTTTCTCTATTCCTCTGACATAAATTTTCCCATTGTTATAAACATATATGGTATCCATCGCATTATATTTCAATAATAATGGATAGTTACAGCAATTTCAATATAATATGCCATGTACAAATAATGTCGCATACTAATAATCTGTAAATGCATTTAATTTCTTCAACAATACCATATTTATAAAAATTCCCTTAAAACAGTAGATTTCCTTCCTCTTCATGGAAAAACACAAGAAAATTCAACCATAATATCTTTAAAAGAAAACGACAAAGTATATATAAAAAGAGTTAGCCTTAGGATGTCATTTTCTAGGCAACCAGTTTTGGTAGGCCCAAGAAGCTTGTTAGCTGCCTGTCCTGTTCATTGATTCATGATATTAGTTACTACTTATTTCCAATAGTTATCATTACATTGCCATTACCTTCATTTCCTCTTCTCATGGGCTCATATTTTCCCCATTTTCTCCCATTCCTTTATTCGCATTCATTATTTATTAAGTCTGTTTCGCATTCTTACTCTCAATTTCTCTCTCCTCCTCCATTTCTCTTTTCACTTCCTTCTCTCATTCTGTCAATCTTCTTTCCCCTTCTCATTCAGTCCATCTCATTTCCTTCTTCTCCATTATCTTTCATGTCTATTTTCCCCACATCTTTCCCCTTTTCACTCTCCCTTCTCTGTTTCCTACCCTCTTGATTTTTTTCTGTCCTAAATTATTCATAAATTACCTCATTCTACTTATAATTGCTTTTCTCATTCTTTTCATACTTCTTTCTTCCCCTTTATATATTTTTTATTCAATTTTTTCATTTTTTTCCAATCTCTCTCTCTCTCCTTCTCTTTTACTCTTTCAAATTTTCCCAGTCCTCCCTTCCCCAGATCTCTCTCTCTCACACTCACACTCACTCACTCACTCACTCACACACCACACACACACACACACACCACACACACATACACACACACAACACACACACACATATACACACACACATATGCACATATACATACACACACATATACATACATACATATACATACACATACACACACACACACTCACACAGAGCAAGTAAGATGATGCGAGCCAGTCTCTCTCTCTCTCTCTCTCTCTCTCACGAGTTCAAAAAAGTACCAATAATCCACTTTGTTCGAACGCATTCCTCGATTACTATCTCATTTCCATCAATAAGAGATCATTTAGCCCTGATTAAACCCCAGAATCAGACCCGGAAAGTGCCAAGCGACGCCGCATTTCCTTCTAAAACATGAAAATATGTGGAGGTTTTTGAGGTCAAAGCCAAAACGTCAACAGAAACCTAAAACTTGAACTACTCCTCATTTTTATCGATAATCGTCTCCTTTCCTCGCCTTCAATGGCAAAACGACAATAAGAAAGGACTCAATGACTCACCCAAATCAAAAAATCTGCTCCTCGAAGCCAATCCAAGTCCCGAAACGCAAAGTTAACACAATAGATTTACTCCCGAGATTTAGAATGCATCCTACGCCACTGAGATCCAAAGGAACACTG
>BOPN01000821.1:289757-294757 GCA_017312705.2 Penaeus japonicus
GAGTGAGGCGAGGGAGGAGGAGAAGCGGAAGGGAAAGATAAAGGGGGGGGGGAGAAAAAAAATAGGGGAAGGGGGGAAGGAGTGGGGGAAAAGAATGGGCGAAAGAAAGAAAAGGGGAGAGGAGAGGGAAGAGGAGGGACGGAAAAGGGGATCGGCGAAGGAGGAGGAGGGAGACGGGGGGAGGGGGAAGAGAAGGATGGAAGAAAGGAAAGTAGGAAGAGAAGGGAAGGGGAACTGAGGGGAGATAAAAGGAAAAAGGAGGGGAGGGAGGACGAGGGTTGAAGAAGGGAAAGGGGAAGGAAGAGGAAGACTAGGGGAGGGAAAGAGGGAACGGAAGAAAGGAAAGGGGGAAGGGGAGGGAAGAGGAGGGACGGAGGAAGGAAGGAAGGAAGTAAGTAAGGAAGGAAGTAAATAAGGAAGGAAGGAAGTAAATAAGGAAGGAAGGAAGTAAATAAGGAAGGAAGGAAGTAAGGAAGGAAAGGGGAAGGAAGAAGAGGGAAGAGGAGAGGCGGAAGAATGGAATGGGGAAGGTAAAAAAGATACGGAAGAAAGGAAAGTGGGAAGAGGAGGGAAGAAGAAAGGCGAACTGAGAGGAAGGAAGAGAAAGGGCGATAGAAGTTAAAGATGGAGGAGAGAGGGGAAAGAGAAGGAAGAGGAGAGGGCGCTATAACCCCCCCCCTCCAGCTGGTTCATCCACGTGCCCTTCACGGCGAATTCAGACGTTGCCGTTCGTGAGCCCAGGAGCTTCATCGGCCAGGGTAGGACCGCAGGCAGACCGCAGTCCCTCGCTGAGAAAAAGGAACTCGATTGAATTATTTGTTTTGTCTATATTTAGACTAATATTTCGTTTGCCTTTGGTTTTGCCTGTTCCATTACTCGTATTCAGATATTTATGCTCTATTTATTTTTGCTCTTCTTTTTTTTCTCAATCTGTATGTTGGTTGTTCGTTTGAAGTCCTGGCAAAATTTGCTTCGTCACCGTACTCGTTTGGCAGCATTTTGCTTTGCTATTGAATAGCCTCTCTCTCTCTCTCTCTCTCTCTCTCTCTCTCTCTCTCTCTCTCTCTCTCTCTCTCTCTCTCTCTCTCTCTCTCTCTCTCTCTCTCTCTCTCTCTCTCTCTCTCGCTCGCTCTCTCTCTCTCTCTCTCTCTCTCTCTCTCTCTCTCTCTCTCTCTCTCTCTCTCTCTCTCTCTCTCTCTCTCTCTCTCTCTCTCTCTCTCTCTCTCTCTCTCTCTCTCTCTTTCTTTCTCTCTCTTTCTGTCTGTCTCCCTTATAGGCCTATTATTATTCTCAGTCTTTACTCTTCCTAACACATTCGAAAATATGTATGGAAGATATACCCAACTTTACTCCATATATATTTGCAGTATTAATTCATGTGTGTGTGTGTGTGTGCGTGTGTTTGTGTGTTTGTGTGTGTGTGTGGACGCGTGTGTGAATGCGGTCATTAGTCCACCATTGATTCTAACCGTTCCCTCGCTTGTCTGTGGGTCTTCAAGCTCGTAATTAACCGGGATAATAAGGCCTGTTATCGTCGGCAGTGTTGCTGTTGTTGCTGGATGTCCCGGGATAAAGTTGTGTAGCCACTTTGGATATTGTGAGGTTGTTGGATACGACGTTTACTCCCCGTCACTCCCTTTCGCCTTTGCCTCCCCGTTTTCCTTTTTTTTTCCTTCTCCTTCTCCTTTTTCTTCCCCTTCTCCTTTCTTTTTATCTTTCTCCTACTCTTTCTATTTTTATTTCTCCTTCCTTCTCTTAGTGAGTGAGTGAGTGAGTGAGTGAGTGAGTGAGTGAGTGAGCGAGAGAGATATTGAGAGAGAAAGAGACAGACAGAGAGAGAGAGATATTGAGAGAGAAAGAGAAAGATGCGTGATTACATTCATCTTTTCAATCCTGTTCCATGAGTTTTCCTCCAAGGCAATCCCGGTATGCTTGAACGCTTGTCTTTCATATTTGAATATTCGATCAAGACTTTAATCCCTTCGATGATTCTTTTTCTAATAAGTAATTTCCTATGTGTCCTATCCTCAGTATCTTTTTTTGTGAATCTATATGTTTTGCCATACAAACACACACACACACACACACACACACACACACACATACACACACACACACACACACATTCACACACACTCCCACACACTCCCACACATTCACACACACTCGCACACACTCCCACACATTCACACACATTCACACACACTCGCACACACTCCCACACATTCGCACACACTCGCACACACTCCCACACACGGCGCCAGGGTGTCCATCGTGATCTGTCTGGCACTCTGGGATTTTACGACCTGCGTTGCGTGTGCTTGCGTGTCTGCCTTGGAGCTCGCACGAGAAAGCAGAGCCCGAGACACGGTACTGAGACACGGCGTCGGGGGAAAAAAACATATAAATAAAGATAAATGAAGAAATAAAAAAAATGTTGCAATAAGTGAAGAAAAAAAATCATTTATTTTCTCAGTGTTGGATCGGCAGTAGAGATAGACATTTGTATAATTATTTTACACTTGTTATCCTAATTTCATTGTCATTGAAAGACAGGATTTGTGAATAAAATAAATGATAGATGGATAAAAGATAGAGATAGATTAAATAAAATAGAGAGATGAAATATAAGAAAAAAAGATTTGATGTTAAAGTAACTTCGCTATAATGATATATTAATGTATATTAATGTATACTAATGTTTGTTGACATATAACAATAATAAATGGCATACATTTTTTTCATCTAATGATGAGGGATAGATCGTTTTGCAACATTTATTTTCGCCGACGAACCACACTCACTCTCATGTTGGTTTGCTAAAACATTGCAAATTCATATGTAACTGTTATTACACGCGGTGACTTGTGCGCAACCAGGTTAATTTATTCCCGAGAGCAGTGGCTCGATATACCAGAAATTGTTTGAAATGTAGGATATTTCGTTGCAATTTTTTTTTTTTTTTTTTTTTTTTGCCTGCCAGGATAAATAAGGTCATGCTTTTATAGAACGTAAAATAGAATAAAATAACCTTTTATAATGTAAACTGATTGGATATCAGTGCGTGGTAATCTGTAAAAAGTTTAGTTGTTTTTCACTCTAATCTGTAGGTTGAAATAAAACAATTGGTAAGCAAGTCGCCATTTAGAAAAAAAAGGTTATTTCAGATATGCCACTTTTTCGTCTTCTTTTTCTCCTGCGTTGGTAAATATTGTTCATTTAGGAGATCTTTCTTTGTTCATTGAAGAGTTATTTCTTTGTTCAATTAGGAGTTATTTATTTGTTTAGAAGATCGTTTTAGATTTTTTTGCAGACGTTTACGAAATATTTCACTTTTGATTTATTTGTCATGTATGCAGCGGGTATTATGTATTCGGTATATGTCGTTGAGTAGATATGATGGAGTATTGTTATTGTACATTTGATTTATTCAAATGTTATATATGTCTATATTTATTTGTTTATCAATATATGTGTGCGTGTGTGTGTGTGTGTATGTGTGTGTGTGTGTGTGTGTGTGTGTGTGTGTGTGTGTTCGAGTGTGCGTGCGTTTAAATGTGGTGTGGCACCCGTTAAAAGCATATACATTAAAGGTGATAAACAAGACTCCTCTCGCTCCCAAAGTCGCTTGCCACGAGAAGCTATGTACCATGTATGGCTTACACATACCCCACATCACTCTCGTGGTTATCGCGAACTGCATTGCATGCAGGACTTGTTGCACGTAGAGGGTTGCCATGTGCCGCAATACATATCTGACTACCACTTGCCAACTGTTTTGTATTTTTCCTCTTCACACACGGTGGACTTGTGATATCCATCCAGATAGCCTAATTAGCGACTCTCCTTCTAATAAATGTTTTATGGATGAGTTATTGTCAAAATTCTATTCTCCTTTTTTCTAGATATAAATTCTGTAAATAGAAAAAGAAACGTTGATAAATTACTGAGACGAATATCCAACTGTAATTATGTCACATTGTGTAGGAAAGTTGTGAGATTTTTTTGCTAAAGGTGCGCGGCCGTCATGGCGACTGCAGTCTACCCAAGTGGCTCTTTTGAAAAAAAAAATGGACAACTTATTACCCGGAGAGACACGCCACACTCGTTCTGCATTTGTTTCCATACTCTCCTGTTGTCTTTGTCTTCTCATTCTCTCTTTTTTCCATGCTCTCACTTCTTTTCATGTGGCATTTACTCTCATTCTTTCTTTTCTCTGTCTCTCTCTTGCTTTCTTTGTTTCGTAGTTGGTGACTCTTTCCCCTTTTCTCTCTTGCGGGCTTTCATTTTGCCGAAAGTCATTCTCATTTCTTTCATTTCAATCTGTTCGTTCCTATTCCATCATTTCCCTGTATCATTTCATGTTCCGCTATCCCTTCTCATTCTCTCTCTCTCTCTCTCTCTCTCTCTCTCTCTCTCTCTCTCTCTCTCTCTCTCTCTCTCTCTCTCTCTCTCTCTCTCTCTCATACCCCTCATACCCACCATCACCCCTTCCTCCCCCTTCCCTCATGCCCACCATCGCCCCCTCCTTCCCTCTCCCTCATATTCAACATCACCCTCATCTTCTCATCACCTCTCTCTTACCCCTTCCCTCCCCCTCCTCCCCCTCAGGTAGTCCGACTACTAGACGTCTTCGCAGAGGGCGCCGGTTTCGTGCTGGTGTGCGAGCTGATGCTAGGTGACCTCGGGGAGATGATTCGGGATGCGGCGCGACCATTGACCCCGGCCCAGGTCAAGTCCTACATGACCATGCTGCTCTCGGGCGTTGCCTTCTTGCACCGGCACCATATCATGCACAGGGTGAGTTCATGTCTTTGGGGTTACTACCTGTGTGTGTGTGTGTGTGTGTTGTGTGTATGTGCCTTAACCATGATATAAATTTTCAAAGAAACTAGATATCACAGACTTATACCAAGCACCAATTCAGAATACGAATAACAAACCCTAGAAAGTTGCGCAATTAATCTTTGCCAAACATACCGTTCTTACGGCTTATCTCA
>BOPN01000821.1:297257-302257 GCA_017312705.2 Penaeus japonicus
CTCTCTCTCTCTCTCTCTCTCTCTCTCTCTCTCTCTCCCTTCCTCTCTCTTCCCCTCCCTCTCTCTCTCTCTCTCTCTCTTTTTGTTTTCTTTGTTTCTCATTCATCCATCTATCTTGCTTTTTCTTTTTTTTTTTCTTTTTTCTTTTTCTTTCTTTTCTTTTCTGAGCTTTTCTTTTAGAGCTTTCTTCTTCTTCCTTTCTTTCTTCTCTCTCTTCCTTTCTTTCTTCTATCTTTGTTTTCGAGTTTTACTTTGTTTCTTTATCTATTCATTCATTCATCTTTAACGACCTTCTTACCAATAATTTATTAATCCTCTCATTCACGTCACACTCTCACCCCCTCTTCCTCACCCTCCTCTCCCCATCCCCCTTCCCACACCTTCTCCCTCAATCCCACTCCCCCTAACACCTCAACCCCGGCCCAACCCCTCTTCCCTCTTTCTTCACCCTCCTCTTTCCCACTCACCTTTCACACCTCTCCAACCCCTCACCTCTCTCACTCCTCCTCTCTCCCTCAACCCCTCATCTCCCTCACTCCTCTCCCCCTCCCCTACCCCTTCCCCCTCCATCAAACCTTCCCCTACCCCTTTACACCTTCCCCGTCAACCCCTATCCTCCCTCACTCCTCCCCCCCTCCCCTCCCTCACACCCTCTCCTCATCCCCCTCAACCTCTCCCCTCATCCCCCTCAACCTCTCCCCTCATCCCCCTCAACCTCTCCCCTCCCCTCCCCCTCACACCTTCCCCTCTCTCCTCCTCTCCCCCCCCCCCCTTCACCTCACCAGGTCGCCACCCGCTGGTATCGCGCTCCGGAGCTGCTCTACGGCGCCCGCCAGTACGACGAGGGCGTGGACTTGTGGGCGGCGGGTTGCATCTTCGCCGAGATGGTCAACCACTCGCCCATGTTTCCGGTGGGTGATGGTGATGATGATGGTGATGAGTATGATGATGCTGATGATATTGAGGAATGTGATGAGGGCAATAATGATGATAATGGTAGGAATGCTAATAATAATGATAGTAATTCTAATGATGGCGATAGTAATTACAATGACAAAGCTGATAGAAACGATAATGGTGATAAGGATGATACTAATAACAATAATGAAAGAAGTCCTAATAATGATAATAATGAAGGAAGATGAACGTGGATGGAGCGTAGGAGGGGAAGCGGAGTAACAGTGAGAGGGAGGGGGTAGGAGGGGGCTGGGGATGGAGTAGAGATAGAAAGGGGAGTAGAAGAAGCAAGGAGATGGAGGGGGGAGTAGAAATAAGATAGGGAAGGCGGAAGAGGAGGAGGGGGGGGGGTGAGAGCAGGCGCCCGCTTCGATCAAAATAATGAGATAATAATATTACGTAACAAAAGGTGCAAATGAACAGCTGTTTAAAAAAGATACATCAAATGAACATTCTACCGCAATTTTTATCTCCATCAAATTACACATGCGTTGAAGTGTTAACCAGACACCTTGACTCATAAACTATATTGCAATGAACACATCAGTCATGAGTCAGGGCGATTACGAATGCCATGAGAGATGTAGCATAGACAATGGGGGAAGGTCATGAGATAGGTACGAGAAGAGCATGATGGTTTGTGAGTGGCGATTAGATAAAATTGATTATTCAAAGTGCGTGTGGATGTTAGAGCTGTGTTTATGACACTGGAATTGACTAGTTTTTTTTTTTTTAATAATTAATAAAGACTGTATATCATTGCTAAAATGCCTTGACTGATTTTTTTCTCCCCTTCCTCTTCTTCCGCCTTCGTTATCCCGACTTCTTCTTTCTTGCTTTGTTCAATCCCTTCCTTTCTCCTCAATCGTATTTGTTCTCCTCTTGGTCTTCCGGTACTCACCTTCTCCTTCTACTTCCCCTCCCTTCTCCTTCATGCTCCCCCTTTCTTTTCCTCTTGGTCCCCTCCCATTCTTACGCTTCTCCTTCCATCCGACCATTCCTTCCTACTTTCTTCCCTCCCTACACATTTCTCGCGCCTCCTCTCTCCTCTTTCCTTCACCCACCCTACCTCCCTCCCTCCCGCCCTTCTCTTCTCTCCTCTTTCCTTCACCCACCCTCCCTCCCTCCCTCCCGCCCTTCTCTTCTCTCCTCTTTCCTTCACCCACCCTACCTCCCTCCCTCCCGCCCTTCTCTTCTCTCCTCTTTCCTTCACCCACCCTACCTCCCTCCCTCCCGCCCTTCTCTTCTCTCCTCTTTCCTTCACCCACCCTACCTCCCTCCCTCCCGCCCTTCTCTTCTCTCCTCTTTTCCTTTCCACCCACCCTACCTCCCTCCCTCCCGCCCTTCTTCTCTCCCTTCTTCCTTCACCCACCCTACCTCCCTCCCTCCCGCCCTTCTCTTCTCTCTCCTCTTCCTTCACCCACCCTACCTCCCTCCCTCCTGCCCTTCTTCTCTCCTCCTCTTCCTTCACCCACCCTACCTCCCTCCCCTCCCGGCCCTTCTCTTCTCTCTCCTCTTTCCTCACCCACCCTACCTCCCTCCCCGCCCTTCTCTCTTCTCTCCTCTTCCTTCACCCACCCTACCCTCCCTCCCTCCTCCCGCCCTTCTCTTTCTCCTTTCCTTCACCCACCCTACCTCCCTCCCTCCCGCCCTTCTCTTCTCTCCTCTTTCCTTCACCCACCCTACCTCCCTCCCTCCCGCCCTTCTCTCTTCTCTCTCCTTTTCCTTCACCCACCCCTACCTCCCCCTCCCTCCCGCCCTTCTTCTCCTTTCCTTCACCCAATCTCACCTCCCTCCCTCCCCCGCCCTTCTCTTCTCTCCTCTTTCCTATCCTTCTCCATTCCTCGCCCCTCTTCCCCGCCTTCCCTCCCTCCCTCCCTCTCACCCGCCTTCCCACCCTCTCACCCTCCCTTCCTCCCTCCCTCCCTCCCTCTCACCCTCCTTCCCACCCTCCGCCCCTCTCTCTCTCTCTCTCCTTCCCACCCTCTCACCCTCTCTCCTTCCCTCCCTCTCACCCTCCCTCCCTCCCTTTCTCTCTCTCCTTCCCACCCTCTCATCCTCCCTCCCTCCCTCCCTCCCTCCTTCCTACTCCCTCCCTCTCATTCCCTCCCCCTCCCCTCCCTCTCTCTCCTTCCCACCCCCCTCACCCTCCCTCTCCCCTTCCTCTCCCTCTCACCCCTCCTCCCTCCTTCCCTCCCTCCCTCCCTCTCCTCTCCCTCCCTCCCTCCCTCCCTCCCTCTCACCCTCCCTCCCTCCCTCTCACCCTCCCTCCTTCCCTCCTTCCTCCTGGCGCAGGGCGAGAGCGACATCGACCAGCTGTGCGTGGTGCTGCAGATCCTGGGCACCCCCAACGAGTCCACGTGGCCAGGACTCTCCGAGCTGCCGGACTACAAGAAGATCACTTTCCCGGAGTCCAAAGCCGTGCCCTTGGAGCAGGTTGTTATCGTTATTTTTGTTATTGTTGTTGTTGTTATTGTCGTTATTATTGTTATTGTTGTTGTTATTATTGTCGTTATTATTGTTATGTCTCTAATTGTTAATGTTGAAATTGTTATTTCTCTAATTATTGTTTTTGTTATTATCATAACTGTTAGATTATTATTGTGTTTATTATTGATACTGTTATTTTTTAATTATTATTTCTATTATTAATGTCATTAGTATTATCATTATTATTATTGTCATTGTTATCATCATTATTATTATTATTATTCTATTTTTTATTATTGTTATTATTATTATGATCATTATTAATGTTATTACAATTGTCATTGTCAATATTATTATTATTGGGTCAATCATTCTTGATTATCCGGTCTTTCGAGTCCGAGCAATAACTCAGATGGCCTTCATCTGCTTCGAACTAGATACGGCAGATTGGAGACAAGTAAAGAGCTGAATTATAAAAGAAAGAGAGAAAGAATCATTCAAATGTTCAAGGTTACCTATGCAACACCTGTGCCAGTGAAGGCTTGCATCTCTCCCAATATCACTCTGGTTAATTTGTATTTTTTTTCCATCGTTCTTCTTTAGAACTTATTTCTACATACTTCCTTTTTCTTGTATTTTCTTTACTTCCTGTTGTCTCACCTTCTTTACGCTTTTCTCTGCTCACTTCGTCTTTCCTGGTTCGGCTTCATAACAAGGAGAGACGAAGTGAGCAAAGAAAAGCGTAAAGAAGAAATAAAGAAATTACAAGAAAAAGAAAGTATGAAGAAATAAGTTCTAAAGAAGAACGAGGGAAAAGGATACAAAGTAACCAGAGTGATATTGAGAGATATGCAAGACGTCAGTGTGATCATGAACTTGCGAGACACAAATGAAAACAATGAAATAAAATGCCACGTCAGCAATGATTCATAATCATCACTTTCCTTCGCTCTTGTCTTCCTTTAAATATTTCTTCAAAACATATTTCGGTTAACACAATTACATACTGTCACCCACGTACCTGCGGTTTACCTCAACATCACGTATTGTTTAACACTGAAGATCACATTAGCATACGGTGTCTCCTGACTGGTTAGTATACCGGGGTCTCATGAACTCTCATTTAATGCATTGGGTTTATATCGGGTGCTTTTAGCCACGTGTTTGCGTACGCACGATGCTCACAAATCACGTGTGTGTGTGTGTGTGTGTGTGTGTGTGTGTGTGTGTGTGTGTGTGTGTGTGTGTGTGTGTGTGTGTGTGTGTGTGTGTGTGTGTGTGTTTTGTGATTACACTCTCTTCCCTAAGTCACGATTTTGTCTGCGATCTCATGAATGACATGAATCCACGTGACCAACACACACACTCAAACAAAAACACAACCACACACAAAAAACAAACAAACAAACGAACAAATCACCACCACCACTAACTGCAACAAACAAAATCGACAACCAAACAGCCCAATAATCACAACAGAACCCAAATCCCCAAGAAATTAGCCCACGCGTGACTCCCACGGCTCCCTCGGGATGAGTCTGATGTGTCTGATCACGTGCGCCTTTGTCAAGAGACAGCGCGTCGTAGCGGTTCATAATACGGCGAATTTATCT
>BOPN01000821.1:309757-322257 GCA_017312705.2 Penaeus japonicus
TATGCACCTTTGATTAGAATACAAGTAATTCTTTAAACTCTAATTTAGGTGTTTTGGAATATAACCTTCAAATCATTTTTGTATAATGAGTTATATTCTAAGGATAGTTTTTATGTCTTCATTGACAAATATTCAGTCAATATAGGAAATGATTATGCTGTATACTAATTTCAGATTGCTTTAGTATTTCACTCTTTCTTACTTTGGGAAATAATATATTTAAATGATAATGATAAATAATGATGAATAAAATAATATTACCAGATCATGACATCAAAATATCATCACACAGATGAATATAGGTGTACTGAAACTACTTAAATCTATCTGATCATACTCGTCGTCCGTTTCATCTATATGATCAATGATGTTCAACATTCTATTCTTTATTCATCCTAAGGTAATTCTAGTATTATGTGCCTAGTCAATGGACGGTCATAATCACTGGTTTTACCTGTTGATTTTCAGATCGAATGGAATTCTGCTCGATACAAATAAACATATACATGCATATATATAAATATATATATAAAAAAAAGGGAAAAAAAGAAAAAAAAAAGATTGATGTATTCATGGGATGCAACGACTGAATGATATATGTTATTTATCATTTATGCAATCAGGTCACTATGATCATAAGAGTTTAACTAAATTGCAACATAACACTTTTTCTTTCTTTATGCAAATGCGTGTGTGTGTGTGTGTCTGTGTGTATGTGTGTGTGTGTGCGTGTGTGTGTGCGTGTGTGTGTGTGTGTATGTGTGCCAAAATCACATCTGAATGTCTTGTGAGATTTGGAAGATCGTTATTTAAGGAAGTTTGTTTGATCAGAACCCTATATGTATGAAATTATACCCTGTGAGGAAAATAAGTTTCCTTCAATTTAATGCACTATCAAGGGGGGAAGGAAGGGATATATATCTATAATCATATCCATCTATCTATCTACTTCTATATATATATATATATATATATATATATATATATATATATATATATATATATATATATGTGTGTGTGTGTGTGTGTGTGTGTGTGTGTGTGTGTGTGTGTGTGTGTGTGTGTGTATGTGTATGTATGTATAGATAGACAGATCAATAGATTAAGATATAGAGAGAAATAAAGATAAAAATATATCTATATCTATCTTTCTATATATATATATATATATATATATATATATATATATATATATATATATATATATATATATATATATCGATCTACATATATGCTTAAAGAAATCCATCTCAGGAGTAGAAGGTGAGCACCGAGGACTGGTTGCCCCGCAGCAGAAGGAACGGCGGCATCTGGCGGGTCAGAGTCTCCAGCCAGGCCATGTAGAGCCACGCCGACACCGTTCCTACTACAGGCATCGGGAGCGTCCTGCACGAGAGGGGGGAAAGGTGAAGGATTATTATTCAAGGCGAAAGGATAGATCTGTTTACTTTATTTGTTCTTGATCTTTAAAGGAGAACTTTGGAAATATGATAATTTTGTCTGAAATACGTTAAAATATGATTATTATAGTTATATATAATTCTTCACTACATCGACCCAGCTTACTTTCCTTCCTCTGCTCCACTCCTTCCCCACATCTTCCACTTTCCCTTCAACCCCTGCAGCCTAACCTTCCACTCATCCCACCGTTATCCACATCCTCCACTTTCCATCCCCTACAACCTAACCTCCTTCACAAGCTCCTACTTTCCATCCACTCCACCCTCTTCACATCCCCCACCATCCCTCACAATCTCTTATATTTCATCCACCTCCTCCCAGCTCCACATCCCCCACCATCCCTCCCTCACAATCTCTCATCTTTCACCCACCTCCTCCCAGCTCCACATCCCCCACCATCCCTCCCTCACAATCTCTCATCTTTCACCCACCTCCTCCCAGCTCCACATCCCCCACCATCCCTCCCTCACAATCCCTCATCTTTCACCCACCTCCTCCCAGCTCCACATCCCCCACCATCCCTCCCTCACACCCCCTCCTCCACCACCTGGCCACACTCCCTCCGTCTGTTCCACTCACATGACGATGAACGAGGCCTCGCCGGAGTGTTCGAGCAGGAGCTCCCGGAGGCGGATGTGTCTGTTGGTCTTGTCCTTCAGCGCCAGCAGCTCCGTCTCGGTGATGCCTTGCGCTGCCTCCGGGGTTTCTGGGGGCGGCAGACGGGGCAATGAGAATGGGCGGGGCGGGAGGGATAGGCAGTCATATGATGGATGAAACTGGGCAAGAGGCTAGCTATGACATGAATAAAAGTGAATACATATGAATAAATTAAACTAGAAAAAATATAAAAATAAAGGTAAACAACACAGAAGGTGCAAATGAATCAATGGACAATGGTCCAACTTCGGAAGGGCAACACTATCAGATAAACGAAAGAATTTCTTTAATTAAGCATATCATAATGTAATTTCATTTTATCAAACGTTTATGTTCAAATCATGAAACGAAAAAAAATGGTGAAGAACGAATCATGAGCGAAAATCAAATCATGCAATGAATAAAAATGGGCAGAGGGCGAATCACAGAAAAAAATACCGAATACCAGTAAAAAGAAAAAAACTATCATCAGAGTGAAAAACTATATCAGTTTAATTTAGATAAACGTTAGAATAGATTGTCCAAGATAAGAGCAGGTCAAAAAATAGTTACCCGTAGTACATCAACCCTGTCAAGAATCCCACGTACTCACCCTCCTCAGGGTCAATTAAGAAATTACTGATAAGGTTTTGGAAGTCCTTTAAGGAGTCTTCGCGAGGCTTCCTTTGTACGTCCGGGATCATGACCACGTCGGTGAAGTCGATCCTGAATTTACATAACAGTTCAGCCATTCGCCGGTGCTCGGAGGCCAAGTCGTCCTGGAGAGCAAAGGAGATGGGGACATTTGTTTTTTAGCTCATAAGTATAAGTATACATACAAACACACACACACACTCACACACACACACACACACACACACACACATACACACACACACACACACGCTAGTAGGCACAAACGCACACTCCTAAAACCCACACACACTGGAACATACAATATATATATATCTTCATCCACCTATCTATCTATCTATCTCCCTATCTCTATCTTCCTCGTTTTGTATTCCTTATCTTTCTGATCAGTAAACGTATGCAATTTTTGTTTTGTTTTTGTTTTTGTTTCAAGAATCATTTTGTTTCTATCAATCGCAATTCCTATCAATCACAATTACAAAAAAATCATAAGAACAGCAAATCAAATAATATACCAGTATCTTAACTTTTGTCGAATAACTGTGAACTAAAAGATGTAAAAAAATAATGTAAAGGGAGTAATTGCTGTTTATCATAAACAGTTTTCAGTCTTGCAAATTTATGTCAGCCATATAAGAGTGTTAGTTCTTATGTTGTGCCTTTGTATCTAAATATCTGCATTAAGCAAGAAATGCGTGTGTTTCACTGCACATTTGTCACCTATGCCTAGAAGTATCTATATGGGTTCCAGATAAAGTTAAAAAACAATCTTTTCTACAGTCATAGATGCAAGTCGGAAACTGTTTTCTGCTTTATTGTGAACCTCCTTATCAGAAACCTTCAAAAACACTATAAAATTAAGTAAAAATTCTTGAATACATGAAGACATACATAAACAAACATACAAGGACCAAACCAATGCAACTCCATTATTTACCTTTTTGTTTGCGAGACAGAATACCCGTAGCTTACACGAAGACCACGTGGAACGAGTTGTCAAGATGTAAGGAATTAGCATAGTCAGTCCTGGAAAAAAGGCCATGAAAGATTATAACATCTGTGTGTACATGATAGAAAATGTTATAACTTTTAAGGGTGACATTACCATTTTAAACGAGTTTTTAAATGTCAGGTTATTTTACAATAAATCGTTTATAAAAGCGATACCAAATGATAACTGATTTATGAAAGTACAGTTATATGTAAAAAATAAACATAAAATACATACTATTAAGCAAGAGACAGACAAAACATAATCTAACAGAGTGTCCAGGATTTATTTACATATGTCTGTAGATGAATCTATAATTTGCGATATGACATCCCAAGCAAATATCTCCTTTATGCGTCTATCATTTGTCTGTACAATAAAGATAAGCATTTGCTCAAATTAATTACAATTATAGATTTCGAAAATAGATTTCATACATGAATAGATGATACATATATGGATATTATGCTAAATCCTTCCCATATATATCAAAAATAAAAAATAAACGTCAGTATTAAGAAAACTAAAACCTTTCGAGGCATGCTCTTTTGTTTTTAATCGATACCCTTGCCATCTGTCAAAACAGAAAACGTGAAATGTTGAACAAGAACATTTCTCAATTCTTCAAACTTCAGTTACGAATGATTTATGATACAACAAGAGCATGGGTGAATTAGTAACCCGTCTTGTCATTTGCTTCAATAGTCAACCTTTCATAGATACACAGAACAAATGCTAGAACCAGCGAGACGAAAATCAATAGGTTACCTCCGGGTGACTCATCTTAGTATACAAACGTTGGCCAAGGACACTCAAACACAAGCCTGCTTTTAGATATAGTCTACATATATCAAAGCTTTGAAAAAAAGCTTTATAAACCTCAATCAAAAGTTTAATAACAAAAATCCAAAAGAACTCAAGATTTATAAACAAAATTTGTCTTCCTTTCGATTGATGGAAAGGGGATGCGAGGCGGGAACACGTGCGGCACAAGCTACGATCGATAAGAGCAACACTATCTTTCCCATTTCTGTTATTGGTTAGAGGATAGTTTTTGAACTGCTTGCTTTGTCAGAAAAGCAAAACACAAAAGAGGAACAAATATATTGTGAGACATGAAGTCGACGCAGCTCGCTCATTATACAAACAGTATAGGAAGCGCAAAGATGGACTGGACTGAGAGAGCAAGGTAGACAGTTTTCTAGATATTTGACTAATATATATATAAATCTCTCTCTCTCTCTCTCTCTCTCTCTCTCATTCTCTGTATATATATATTATATATATATATATATATATATATATATATATATATATATATATATATATATATATATATTTATATATATATATATATATATATATATAAATATATATATATATATATATATATATATATATATATATATATATATATATATATATTATATATATATATGCATATATTCATCTATCACAAGGTGCCCTAGAGCAGGCGCCTCCCTCTCACCGCCATCGTCGTAGAGCCACCAGACGTCGATGGTTCCCTGGGGTTGCTTGCGCGTGAACCGCAACATCGAGTCCACCACTTGCGGTGCCACGACCTCGCCGCTCGGCCCCTTGTAGGTAGGACTCTTCTTCTTCTTGGCCAGCTTCAGGACCCCGAGGATGGTGTCCGAAGGAAGCCTTTCCTCTGCGGGCGACGGCGGGTAGCTGGGCGTCGAAGTCAGATGGCCGGAGGTGGCAGCTGAGGAGGCAAGAGGAATCCTCGTCAGGAGAACTTTATTTCTCGTTCATTAAACTGACTGTCTCTCTAGGAGCAATCAGGATCGCGTTCATTATGAGAGCAAGGATTTTTATTTAAAGAAACGTTCGTGAGTTTATATTCATGTTCAAGAAGAGACATCTTTGCGCAGTTGTACTTATGGTGTACGTCTTTCTGTACAAGTTAATCACATCTGAATTAAATTTGGAAAATGTGTGTGTGTATTTGAGAGAGAGAGAGAGAGAGAGAGAGAGAGAGAGAGAGAGAGAGAGAGAGAGAGGGAGAGAGAGAGAGAGACGGAGAGAGAGAGAGAGAGAGAGAGAGAGAGAATTTACCAATTTATATATATATATATATATATATATATATATATATATATATATATATATATATATATATATATATATATATATATATATATATATATATATATATATATATATATATATATATATATAATGTATTTATATATATATATATATATATATATATATATATATATATATATATATATACATATATATATATATATATATATATATATATATATATATATATATATATATATATATATATATATATATATATATATATATATATATATATATATATATATATATATATATATATATATATATATATATATATATATATATATATATATATATATATATATATATATATTATGTATATATATATATGTATATATATATATGAGAGTGAGAGAGAGAGAGAGAGAGAGAGAGAGAGAGAGAGAGAGTGAGAGAGAGAGAGAGAGAGAGAGAGAGAGAGAGAGAGAGAGAGAGAGATGGCATGATAATGGATCTTAGCGATAACAATGTCACTACTGACATTTCAAAAAATCAAAGGACTAATAGTTGCTAATCGCAATATTGGTAACGAAAGCGGGAGATCCGTACGATTAAACTTCACAACTAATCATCGCGCATACTGAGGCATCCACAGAGCAAAGTAACTCATCTCTACGCCACTCCCAGCACCATCACCAACTACGGCAGGGCAGCAAAAAAGGGAAAAAAAAGAAAAAAAGAAATAGGTATAAAAAGAGAACCATACACACAGACACCGGAAGACACTGGAAATGCGTGCTATTTAACCATACCTCTAGACAACACACTACACAAGACCTACAAAATAGGGGAGCGCATAATATCTAGCCTATAAAACGTCTGGCAGGCGATATCTAATTTGATTTCATCCAGCGCTCTGGATGAAATCGGACTGGCCATGCGTTACCATGCAGTCTTGGTTCCGGAGTTAGCGCTGATACAGCCCGATTAACTTTACCTTGAGTTAATTTTTGTAACCCGTGAGTTAGGGTTTTCGCAAGAGCTGGAAAAGATATGTCGACAGGTTACACAAAGAATGTAAGAGCGTTGGATTATCTCATTAATGCTATAAACCGTGTGCTTTTGGAGACACGAAAGCGGAAAGAGACGTTAAGAAACCTACACACAGAAAATGTTTTAAAATACAAACTTGGGATTTATTTATGGTGTGTCAACATCATGTTTTACGAAAGGATGATATGTTCTATTACATCAATAACAAAATGACCAAAGGGCAAAATCTCCTATGCACAGAATCCATATTTAAAAAGAAAAGCGTGACTATGGACTTTGGCGTCCTTTAGCCATGTAATTACATATCTATGTAAAACATAATTGTTATATAAGCAATAGTAATAATGATGATGATAATGATATGTGAAACAATAATAATAATGATAATTCTGATGATAATTGTAATCATAATAACAACGATACTAATAATAATGATAATGATGATAGTAATAGTAATCGTAATAATAGTAGGGCTGATGATAATGATGATATTAATGATAACTATAATAATAAAAACAATAACATAATAACAATATCAATAATAAAGGTAATGATGATAACAATAAAAAAATTCGGCAATAATAATAGTAATAGTCATTATCATTATCAAAATGGCACTATATGATAAAAATAGTAATGGAGATAAAAATAGCAGCAACAACAATAACAGTAATGACACTGATAACAGTCAGACCATCGAGAATAGAGAAGGGGCAGGCGGAGGCACTCTGCAGGACTCACACGGACTGATCTGCGTCTCCTTCTCGGTGAAGTGCGCGGGGTGGAGACTCACTTCGCCTCCTTCGGGCAATGGGGGCGCGGAGGTCGAAGGAGCGGAGGAGGAGGAGGCGGCGGGATAGTTGGTCGAGGCAGCCAAGGTCTTCTCCTCCTCCTCGGTCACCTCCGTCAGGTTGGAGTAGTCGAGACCCCCGTCCACCCGCAGGATGCCGACGGCCAGGTGTAGGTCGAAGGCGTAGCTGAGGGTGGAAGGACAAGATAAAATCCGGAGCTTATTTCGGAAAGTTTATAACTTTTAGTTTTGAATATCATACTGCTGAGCCGTTACTCAGGTCGAAAGCTTCGTTGCAATACCAGACGGAGATGCATAATATATTGCATACTATGAACTCTCCATGCTCCTGTGAGATCAGCACCACAAATTGCTATGATAATCAGGGGAAAATATAAGTACCGCCAACTTCAAATCAACGTTCTTTTCCAGGAGTATGAACTAGCGAGGCTTACTGGATAGTTTTGAAGTAGCTATGAAGTTCCTCCTGAGGACACGACTGCCAGTTGGCCTTGTAGCCCATGAGGACGGTGTTCGGCCGCAGTTTCCCGAGACCGACGTTACACATGAGGTTCCTCGCCGCCTGCTCGTGTGACGGTCCGTCGGCCAGGGTGTAAAACGCTCGGATCTTCCCTCGGACCAGCCATTTCGTCGCCTCGGTCGTCATGCGGGTGCGCACTCGGTTGGGCTGTTGTTCCTGGGAAGGTTTTGTAAGAAGAAACGTGAATTGTGTGAACTAGGTACATTTTAGTAATGTGTAAAGGCATTATAGAATGAACATTTAAAAATCTTACAGAAGTGTTGATTTACTCCCAATACATCTACACCACTGCATCTGCAGTATCGTCTCGCAATAAAACAACGGAAGGAAGCGACTCCAATGAAACGAATTACCTTCAGGCAGTGCCCGGCTATGAGCAAAGACATGTTCTTGGTGATAGAGTTGGCGAAGTGCAGCAGAGGAGGTCTGGCCGACGGGGCCCCGCAGAGAACCAGAATCTGAGGTCGGTAGGTCTTCACATGCTCCTCCACATGGCCGAGGGAAGCCACGGAATTCAGGGCGAGTGTGTACGTCTGGGCTTGCGTTGAGGATCCCCAGTTGACCTCTGTGTGGGCAGGAGAGTGAGAATTCATCGCTATTAGAGATATTTGAGATGGGGGACAGAGAATTAGTGTAAGAGAAAGGGGTTGTATCATCAGTATTAGGGAACCTTTGCAAAATGATAATGATGATGATAAGGATGATAGTAGGAATTATACTAATGATATTAACAAATATAATAATAATAATAGTATTGATAATAACAATATTGTTTTTTTTTAATAGTAATGATAATAATAATATCAATAAAAAGGGTTAATCCTGAAAAGAGCGATACGCAACAAGAATCTAAAAGACCTTAAAAGAATAGCAAGAAACTTATCATGCAATCCCCATCAAAGTACAAGTGGATAAAAAGGACTCAAACCGTCGTCGAAAAGGACACATGGGACTGACCGGGCTTCCTATGTGCCACGACAAGGTACAGGATGATGATGATGGCGACGGTGAGCAGCCCCGTCCACCACTGGATCAGGAACATGATGGCGGTGCACATCACTCCGCCCAGAAGACTCAGCCAAAGGTTGTAGTACTGACGGAAACAAACATCATTAGACGGTCCCTTCATCCAGTATGGTGCTAGAATTCGAGAAAGGTTTGTTTCTTTTTCGACGTAAAATGCACTTTTTCTGTTGTATTCATATCAGAAGAATGCCATACATTCAAACACACAAATGCACATACTCGACCACACATACACACAGACAGACACACCTTCACACCAACCATAAATCCCCGTAAACACTGCCCTAAATTGCAGGAACAAAGTAAGCTACTCCACAACCATTAACACACACAAAAACATAACCAACCACAGCAATATACATTTCAAACCCGCGAAATTATTTCTCCTGTGAGCGATTCTCTCCTCCTTCATTCAACTCGCTTTGAAATAAGGGAGGAGGGAGGAGAAGGAAATAAGGATAGAGGAGAAGAGGGAGGGGAGGACGAGAAGGAAAGAAGGGAGGAGGGAGGGGGGGAGGAGGGAGGGGGGAGGGAAGAGGGGCAGAGGGAGGGGAGGGAATGAAGGAAAGAGGGAAGGAGAGGACTGGAGGGAGAGAATAAAAGAGGAGAGTAAAGGAGGGGAGGAAGGAAAGGAGGGAGAGAAGAAAAAAGGTTAGAAAGAAAGGGAAGTAGAGGGAAAAAGGGGAGAGGGAGGGAGAGGAGGGGAAAGAAAGAAAGAGAGAGGGGAAGAGAGGAGTGGAGGGAATGAAGGAAAGAGGAAAGGAGGGGAGAGAGAAAAGGAAAGATGGGAGGAGGGAGGGGAGTAAGTAAAGGAAAGAGGTCAGGAGGGAGGGGAGGAAGAAGAAAATGAGAACGATGAAGGAGGAGAAAGAGCGATGAGAGGAGGAGGAGAGATCGAAAAAGATCTGATGATGATGGTATATTAAACCAAGATGATGATGATGCAATGAACGAATTATTATATTTATTATTATTTATTTTTAATAAAACCAATATTTATTTACTTTTTAAATTTATTTATTATTAAATGAGAAGATGACAATGACATTAAATGACATGATGATGAATGATGACATTAATTATTATCGTACATTAAACATTTTATTTTTAATATAAATGACATATTTATTTATTTTATTTTTATTATTATTTTTTATTATTATTATTATTTTTTTTTTTTATTTATTTATTTTTTTATTATTATACTATTATTTTACTTATTTACGCTTTTTATTTATTTATTTTTTATTTATTTATTATTAAAATTATATTTTTTATTTAATATTGTCTATTATTATTTATTTTATTTTTATTTTTATTTACGTTTAATATTATTTTTATTTATTTTAAATTATTTTATTATTGTCATTATTATTTATTTACTTTATTATTTATTTATTTATTAATAAAAATCTATTATTATTTATTTATTTTATTATTTATTTACGCTTTTCCATCATATATTTTTATTTATTTTTATTAGTTTTTCCATATTATTTATTTATTTTTTATTTATTTTTATATAAATGATATGATTATGATGTATGTGATGACACAAAACACATATTTTTATTATTATTATTAAATCGTCATTACTTATTTATTTTTTAAATGATGCATATAAACAACATTATTTTATTTGATTATAATGAACGAATGAAAGATAAATCTATATTTATTTTTATGACCTGTTTATTTATTTATATTAAATACGTCATTATTATTTTTATTTTTATTTAAAATGTCTAATATTGCACACATTATTTTAATGATGATGCAATGACGGTTACATTACGATGTGGAGATGATGATGACATACGACATCAATGATATTTATGTCGATGATGCATTATTTCATTATTATTTATTTATTTAAATGCTATGACATAACGTTTATTACATAAGATGAACCAATTGTTGATGGTAAAACCATGATGAGAAACGAAAGATGATGATGATGATGAAGAAATGACATATTATTGAACCAAAGATGACATATACGAATGATGATGAATGATGAAAATGAAAGATGAACCAGATTATTAACACACATTATATATGATGATGACATATTGCTACGATGACATATGTCAAATCTAAACATTAAATGATGATGCATTGCTACGACAACTCAGAGATGATGATACGCTTATTAAATCTATTTATTTATTTATTTATTTATTACAAATGACATGACATTTTATTTTAAATGACATTAAAACACAGAAAACATCATGCATTTATTTTTATTTATTATTAAATGCATTATTTGATATTTATTTTATTTATTTAGATGATGATGCATTAATATTTTTATTGATGCATTTAATATATTGTGACATTTATTTATGATGATGATGATGATGATGATGATGATAACATTAAATGACACATTGTCGATGCATTTGTACGTATAATGATTGATGATGATTTATTTTATTTATTATTGAGATGATGATGATGAAATGATCGTACGAGTTTTTTATTTACTAAATGATGATTGCATTAAATGATGATGATGACACGATGATGTTATGGACACAATGCACATACGATGATGAGAAATGAGAACTTATATATTTTTATTTATTTACTATCGCCATTAAAGATGATGATGATGCATTTATTTTACTTTACGTTCATCAATATTACTAATTCTTACTACTTTCACTACCATCAATGCACCGTCAAACCACACACTCGCCCATTTCACCGCCAATAATGTTCACACATTTCACTACTCATTCTTTACCACACACACACACTACTTTCACTGCTAATAATAAACCATCAATACTAATTACTACTTCACCACACGTTCAATATTTATCATTTTTATTTATTATTAAATGACATAATGTCCATTTATTATTGGGCTTAACATTATTTACTATTTTTACTTATTAATACAACACATTTACTAATATTATTTTTTGCCCATTAATAAATCTATTTTACTAATAATAATAAACGTTTCAAACACACCATTTTATTTTTAAAAACAAAACTAATATTAAAACTAATAATACTTCACTACTTTACTAACACTAATAAACCATTTTTTACTAATAATAAACTAATATTTACGATTAAATGTAACGCCATTAAAACATTTACTTATTTACTTAAATCCACATGTACCCATTATTTTTTATTTATTTATCTTATTATTACACAAATCAGTTAAGAGGGAGGAGGGAGGAGGAGGGAGGGAGAGAAGAAGAGAGGGGAGGAGGGAGGGGAGGGAGAGAAGGAGAGAGGGGAGGAGGGAGGGGAGAGAGAGAAGGCAAAGA
>BOPN01000821.1:332257-334757 GCA_017312705.2 Penaeus japonicus
GGTGACGCTGGCTCGGGAGTCGGGGGCGGCGGAGGGACCGGGGGAAGCATTAGGGACGCTGGGGGATCCTTCGGAAAGTACGCCACGGTGAAGGAGGAGGAATATTTCCTCAGGAAGGTGCGTCGCAGAAGGAATAGGATATTTCAGAGATCGTGAGGATGGATTGGTAGGATGGGAAGAGCGTGGCCATGGATTTGTAGGATGATAAGCGAGTAAGGGCCATTCATTTAATTGCGGGATAAATGGAGGTATTTAGGATGCTAATGGGAGAGTGCGAAAGATCCCCCCCCCCCCAAAAAAAAAAAAAGGTTTATAAAGAAGGTAAGAAAGAAGTTGCATGAATAAAGAAAGCAAGTTATTTCCCAAATTCTCGAACTGTCAAACTTTATAAATCTATCGTGTGACCTCATATTTTCTCGTTTAATATTTCGTCTGTTTTCAAACAGGTTTTTCTTGCAATTCAGCTCCTCCTTTTTTATCGGTTTGCTAAGGTTAACTAAGTAATATCGATCGTCGAGAAGGCAGAAAATACCAGATTTTGCTCATATACGATGCTAGCATACCAGATTTGGCAGGTTAAACACGGTAAAACATTTAAGTGTCCTTAATCACGCACGATTTATCTATGGATTAAGTACATTAGCGCTGAACAGCTGTGAGAACTGATGCATAGTGAATTTAGGAAATGAACACACTTTTGATTCTTAACTTACGTTCGAGTTTTGTCTCTTTAGTTACTATCATTATTATCGTTTTTACCGTATTTATGGTGCATTTTTTCTGTTCGTACGAAATTATGATCATAGACAAATCAGCAATTTATTACAATTTCCAGTTAACTTTGTCATCGTTTTACAGCAACGGGAACAGCTGTTAAATCTGAAAAAGAAGCTGGAGGTCGACCGGAATAAGATGGTGGAAAGCCAGCAGAACGAAGGACCGGAAAGCGGAGGAACTCTTAGTAAGATTGGAGAGGACGAGAAACTTTGCATAGAGACCTTAATGAAGGACCGAGTGTTCCTCCTTCAGAAGCTCGAGGAATACGAGGAGCAGGTGAAGTATCACCAGAAAGAGATCCAGCGAGACCTCGATACGGTCGAGAAGAACGTGGAGATCATCAGCCAATACAAAGAGGTAATCGGGTTGTTGAAGTCAATGTTGGAGATCTCCAAGCAGTTCCCCGAGTAAGACCTTGACTTTAACCCGCGCTCCGAAATCGCGAGGCCTCGGACTGATGGCTCCGAATCGTAACTTTCCCCCATTTGTACGCCATAGTAAATGGACTTCGTCCATTTTTTTTTTCTTTTTTAATCATCATTTCTACTGCTTCCTATCAAGGAAATTATTTTTCTCTTACCAAACGTCACTTTTCACTTTTCAATTAGCCTCCTATATTTTTCTAGTTTTGCACTTACTGTTGAAACCGGTGAAACCTTTGGCCAGCTCTTCGTCGTTAAGGGGACCCACAATGGCACCAATTACATAGTCGACAATGGCGACCAGCAGCACCACTAAAAGCACCAGTTGGGCCTGGAAGGAAAAGGAAAAGACTTTGAATTATCATTTTTTTGCACTATTACTCGCCCAAACGTACGCTCCAGGCTTTGCCATTTATTTGTAAAATTTTCATTGGTTTTCAACCCCCTGATGAAAATCCATAACTCTGTTCCTGTTATACTGACATGTAAATAGTGTGTACCCAACAGCATCAAAGTGAAGCCATAAGGTTTAAATTTATCCTGTGCTGACGATCGTGAAAGGTCGTGTTCCAAGAATATCTCATCCAGTAAGTTCCAGTTTCCGCGATTCGTGTGTACAAGACCAGGAACATTTTTCAACTTTATATGCATAGTTATCTGCTTGTATTTGCTATCATTCATACTAACTGAACCTGCCTTTCAGAAGTCATTGCAATCTTTTACGGAAAGGATAAACAATGAGTAACACTGATTATCTTTTGAATGAAAATAAAAAGATTATGGACATGGTGCTTTTCGTATTTAAACCTCCATTCTCCTTGTCATTTTATTTGCCTTTCTATCTTCTTTCTTAAATTAACCTCTTCCTCCTCTTCTTACCATTATACACCCCTCCTCCTCCTCCCTTTAATTCTTTTCTAGATCCTCTTTCATCTCCCCATTTTTCCTTCCCCTCCTTTTCCCTTTTTTTCTTCTCCCTCTTTCCTCTCTTCGTCCCTCTTCTCATCCCCCTCCTCTTCGCCTGCACCACCACCATCTTCGTCTCTGCAGCCCCTCCGTGTCTTCTTACTACCCCTCTCTTCTCCTCTTCACCACCACCTCCTCCCTCCCAACCTCTTCCACCTCCCCCCTCCCCTCCTTCCAAACCTCTTCCACCTCCTCCTCCCCTCCCCTCCCCTCCCCACTCACCCTCGCTTCCCACTCCATGCCGATGACGCAGATGGCGAAGAGGACAACGAGTGTGACGGTCCCGACCACCCGAACGTCGTTGACTCCCCCGTCGATGATTTTGACCTGGAAGG
>BOPN01000821.1:376991-379491 GCA_017312705.2 Penaeus japonicus
TCTCTCTCTCTCTCCCCCCCCCCCCCCCTCTCTCTCTCTCTCTCTCTCTCTCTCTCTCTCTCTCTCTCTCTCTCTCTCTCTCTCTCTCTCTCTCTCTCTCTCTCTCTCTCTCTCTCTCTCTCTCTCTCTCTCTATCTGTTATCTTTATTGCCATTATTATCATCATTATTGTTGTTATTATCACCAATACTACCTTTGTCATTATTATCATCATCATTACCATTACTGTTATATATATATATATATATATATATATATATATATATATATATATATATATATATATATATATATATATGCATGTATGTATGTATATGCATATATATGTGTGTGTGTGTGTGTGTGTGCATTATGTATGCATGAAACTTTGGACTTTTATTGATACACAGTGTAAATTCATGTGTGCGGGATCCACGAAAAAGTTTGTCCGATCTCCGATCCCTGACATTAACCTTTTGTCTCTGTCCCTTTTTTTACCTTTATGGGTGTTCTCATCACACTGATGACTCAGCTTTTGTACCTGTTTTCTCTCTGTATTAGTATCCTTGCAGCGTAATTTTTTCCCCTCCCTTTTTTCTGACGTCACTTTCGTGTCTAGAGAAACACAGGGGGTGACTCTACAAAAAAAAGGGGGGAAAAAAATACTGACATTTGCAACCTATACTACACACCTTCCCATTTTGTTTGCCTTTTACCTGGTCGAAGGCTCCTCCCCCCTTACCCCGTGCCCTTTCTCACGACAGGGGCCTCTCCCTCTATATTGTGTGCCCTTCTCCCTTGCAGGGTGCTCCTCCCTCGCATCTCTCTCTCTCTCTCTCTCTCTCTCTCTCTCTCTCTCTCTCTCTCTCTCTCTCTCTCTCTCTCTCTCTCTCTCTCTCTCTCTCTCTCTCTCTCTCTATCTATCTATCTCTTCCTTCGCGTGTGTGTGCGTGCGTGTGTAGACGACAGAGGAGCTAATTCTTTCTCTCTCTTTCTAACTCTCTCTCTCTCTCTCTCTCTCTCTCTCTCTCTCTCTCTCTCTCTCTCTCTCTCTCTCTCTCTCTATTTCTCTCTCTCTCTCTCTCTCTCTCTCTCTCTCTCTCTCTCTCTCTCTCTCTCTCTCTCTCTCTCTCTCTCTCTCTCTCTCCCTCTCTCTCTCTTTCTCTCTCTCTTCTCTCTCTCTCTCTCTCTCTCTCTCTCTCTCTCTCTCTCTCTCTCTCTCTCTCTCCTCTCTCTCCCTCTCTCTCTCTCTCTCTCTCTATATATATATATATATATATATATATATATATATATATATATATAATATATATATATATATATATATATAGATAGATAGATAGATAGATATACATATACATACTTCTATAGACCATGACACCCCGGACTACGGGTAGGCCTTTAGTAATAACACGCTTTATAATCCTCGGCGTCGCTGTAAGGATTATCTTATCAATCCCTCCAAGAGATCTATTTCTTGTGCTCTATGCTGATCTCGATCTCCGCTATGCTGCACTTTCATCATCTTCATTTAAGCAGCTTTTCGTTATCTCTTGGATGCCTATTTCGAATTGTCTGGTAATCCGGTTTAAGCACGTTTTCGTATACAATGTGGATATCAGCTTTTATGATGATGTCTATGATGTCTATGATGAATCTATGATTGATCTATGATGGATCTGTGATGGATCTATGATGGATCAGCTTCTATGATGAATCTATGATGAATAATCTATGATGGATCAGCTTCTATGATGAATCTATGATGAATATATGATGGATCTATGATGAATCTATGATAAATCTATGATGAATCTATGATGAATTTATGATGGATCAGCTTCTATGATGAATCTATGATGGATCAGCTTCTACGATGAATCTATGATGAATATATGATGGATATATGGTGAATTTATTATGGATCAGCTTCTATGATGAATCTATGATGGATCTATGATGATTCTATGATGAATATATGATAATCTATGATGAATTTATGATGGGTCAGCTTCTATGATGAGTCTATGATGGATGAGCTTCTATCATGAATCTTAACTTTTCCTTATTTTAATTAAATCACCTCGTCCCCTCCTTACATAAACACGTTTCCATCCCCTCTGCGTATTCCCCATTCGTAACATACTGGCTATATAGCAATTTGTTTACCGGGATCTCAAGGGCTGGAATCCCCTAAAGTTCACCTGATGTGGAAACCGGCAAGTTACTCTCACTGACGTCTTAGACCAATAACAGCGTAATAAAGATCAATAAGATATTCATATTCAATATTCGTATTCACCAAGAATACCATTACTTCGAGAGTTTTTTTTTCTTCTTCTTCTTCTTCTTTTTCTTCTTCTTCTTCTTCTTTTTCTTCTTCTTCTTCTTCTTTTTCTTCTTTTTCTTCTTCTTCTTCTTCTTCTTCTTTTTCTTCTTCTTCTTCTTCTTCTTCTTCTTCTTCTTCTTCTTCTTCATCTTCTTCTTCTTCTTCTTCTTCTTCTTCTTCTTCTTCTTTTTC
>BOPN01000822.1:10000-17500 GCA_017312705.2 Penaeus japonicus
TCTCCATCTCCGCTTTGTTGAACTTATTCGCCAGGCCTTTCAGCATGCCCTTGTTGAACATATTTCCTTTGTTGCCACCCTGGTTTGACTGATACATATCCTCTCCCGAGTTAGTCTGATACATATTCATTCCTGTATTAGTCTGATACATATCCATTCCTGTATTAGCCTGATACATATTCATTCCTGTATTAGGCTGATACATATTTCCCCCAGTGTTTGCCATCATCCCACTGATAAAGCTTTCGAGGTCCCCCTTCATTTTCTGGAGATCCGAGACACTGAGGCGGTCGTCGGCGGGACGAGGGACACCTACGTTAACGATGGGCATCACAGGCAACACTCCAGCATGCGCCACGCCATGGTTTGGACGCTGTTGCCGCGGGGGCGTCAGTCGGCCATTGTTTGGTCGGGGACGATGCTGGGGAAAGCGAGGAGACTGATTGTTGATGCCTTGTAGCGGACGTCTAGGTGCCTGTCGTGTGTTTTTTGGCATATTTGGCTGCGGGCGGATCTGCAGAGGGCGGTTCGGAGACGGCTGGTTTTGAGGAGGTCGCGTTCTAGTGTTGGAAGGTTCTTGACTCTGAGGAGGACGATTTTCGAGGTCAAGGGGCGGTTGGTTCTCAGGAGGCTGGACGTGGTTGGGAACTCCTGGTTCGGAATATTGATTGTCCTCTGCAATCCTTATCCTTATCTTCTGGCCGTTAGTGAGATCGATCTCGGAATAACCGTCAGTCTGGTCGTTGTTCACGGGCTTCGACTGACCGGGTTTCAGTCTAATTACGACGCGAGTTTCATCCCCGTCCATTAGGTCTGGGTCCCTTCTTTCGCTGTGGGGACTCACAATAACTCCCTCTCCATGCGACTCTGGCTGAAATGGGACCCCGGGGCCTCCGTAGGACGGCTGACCCTGGAATTCGGGAAGCATATCGGCCATTGTGTTTATCAGTACAGGTGTTGGCATGTTGGGCGGGCTGTGGATCACGTAGCTGGGCGGAATCCGACCTACGACGTTTGCCAGACCCGTCATAAAAGGCTGGTTTCCGGAATCAGGTGTCCGGGCCTGAGCAGGGAGGTGACTCATTGATATGTTGCTTACTTTTGACGGTTGTAGGATATGGCCTAAGGATCCAGACGAAGCTGGATAGTGAGAAGGAGTCGTGTAAATTGGGTGGAGCTGTCCTCCGGAGGCTCCGAACAGCGGAGGGCGAGGAAGTACATGCATAGGCGTGGGTGTGTGGGAAGGCACTTGCATGTTCCCATCAAAATATCCAGGGAAATTTGGGCTAATCCTGGAAGACGATGACGTCATAATGGGAACAACGAAGGCGGAGTCAGGAGGCGGCAAGTAGTACTCGACAAGATCACTAGGTGCCATGTCGACAATCTCATAAGGTATGTCGTCGGCCGCGTTGATGTGGTTCTGCCAAAGGTCCTGCAGAGTGCTGGAGCTGAGATAGAACTGACTGTCTTCAGGAGGCATCATCATCTTAACGGACACCCGCGGTCTGCCATATAAGGCTTCTTGGACGGGCATGTCCTCCTCAATCCGATCCTCACATCCGTCACAAAGATAGTCGGTGTCAGCTTTCAGCGAGGCACTCTCGGGAGAATCGGAAAGGTCCTCCGAAGAATATTCTTCTCCAGAAACATCTTCTAAAGTAGTTGTTACATCTTCATACAGCGTTGAAGTCTCGCAGTTTTCTGTTATACCCGCGGTCTCCTCCTCGGCAAATATGTAGGCACGTTCCTCCTCGTGTCTAGGAAACCCTTGGCCGAATAACCCACTGGAGTCGCTTATGTTGACGTCAGGTGTACTGCTAACCGAGCTGGTGTTGTCTCTGTCATTAGCGTTGAGCGAAACTGCGGTGTCTTCTACTGGAATTGTTTCATATTTACCAGAGTCACGAGTCTCAGGAGCACTAGAGGGCGTGGTCTCAGTCGTATTATTCTCAGGGTTGACGAATAGCCCGGTGTTCAGTTTTGCGTAGAAAATACGGGTCACTTTAGACATGTCCTCGCGGACGATGCTGTCCCCGTCGATCTTGATGATGTCAGAGTTTGTGAACTGCGGCGTCTCACTTACCATCGATGGCACAAGGAGTATCAGGAACGCAAACGATCTCTTGCAGAGCCTTTGACCTGGCATTGCTAACGAAAACATATTGGTGACTTGCAATTGCAACTTCAAGTCGAGATCGCCACTCCACACTATAACACCATTTTTTTTCAAAACTATACAGCACAGACTTTAGAGCTTCAAGAGACACGACCGGTGTTTCACCCTCAGGGTGACTAGAGTATGTGACGGAGCCTAGGGTGTTGCACTGGCACAAGTTCGTGAGAGGCGCCGTCACCTCTCTTACTTGTGACTACGCCCACGTCGACACGCCCGTGGATTTGACTGCATCAACAGGCGAGAGAAAACGGGGCCAAGTCGGATAATTCGTAAAAGACGATCTGTGACTGACAAGTCCATACCCTTATTACTGGGATGCGATGTATATTTAGAAATGTGGTGCGCATGCAGAAATGTCTTGTCTTTCAGCATATAGAAAAAAGTCATGTGAAAAAATCACCTTATGAACCAATAGGCCAGCAGAGTATCCAAACTATGATTTCGAATAGTCTTATTTCATACCAACTATGATCGAAAAGGAAAAAACAACATACCAAAGGGTCTTATCGTGCTCAAAAATATCGAGACGTTACGCTAAGGGAGTGAGAAGAGAGGCGAGGAGGCGCGGGTCGGGATGGGCGCACCATGATGCACGCAAGTGGAGCAGAAATTGTGTGACGAATCTGATCCCTGGCCAGCCAAGCATACTGCAGGGGTTCCGTAGTGTGTCACTGGAAGCATCTTCATTATGGTTAAGTGTCCGTCTGTTTCTGCCTCTGCCTCTGTTCCTCTTCCTCTCTCTCTCTCTCTTTCCCTTTCTCTCTATCTCTTCCCATATCTTTCTCTCTCTCTCTCTCTCTCTCTCTTTCTGACACACACACGCTACTTAAAAAGCAAAAGAAAAAAAAAAAATTCCCCACAGGAATGCAAAACAGAGCAACACTGCAAAACTGCTCACCCCGCCGGTATTTGCGAACATACGGTCAAGTCTCTTGTTTTCACCGGCGAAAATGTATCTGTCATTCCTTCGCGAATTACGGTTAATCATATGTGAAGTAAGCTAATAAAATGTATTATCAAGTTGTTTTGCTTCATAATGTCATAACATTTCATAACAAAATTAAATGCATGTGTGTGTAAACCGGTATATATATACATATATATATATATATATATATATATATATATATATATATATATATATATATATATATATATATATATATATATGTATGTATGTATATATATTTATATATATATGTATATATATATATATGTATATATATATGTATGTATATATATGTATATATATGTATGTATATATATACATACATATGTATGTATATATATGTATATATATACATTATATATATATAAGCACACACACATGCATATATACATATACATATATATATATATATATATATATATATATATATATATATATATGTATATATATATGTATATATGTATAAATACGTATATATATACATATATATACGTATATATATATACATATATATATATATATATTTATATATACATATATACATACATATATATACACACACACACACACACACACACACACACACACACACACACATATATATATATATATATATATATATATATATATATATATATATATATATATATATATATATATATATATACATATATATATATATATACATATAAATATATATATATATATATATATATATATATATATATATATATTTATATATATATATAGAGAGAGAGAGAGAGAGAGAGAGAGAGAGAAAGGTGCCGCAGTAAGGGCCGCGACTGGGGCCCAGAAGGGTTTCCAAGAGCGCGGGTTCGAGCCCCGAATGCCAACGGCCCGAGGTCAGAAGGTCCACCTGGGCTGAAACGAGTAACGGTCCCCGCCTGCCAAGTTAAAGCCCTTCGGAAGAGTGCCGTCCAGGCCCTTAAGAGGAAGTTCGTATCTTAAAACCGATACGTATGGAAATACTTACGTGTGTGTGAATACAGACACACACAAACATATGAAGACAGATATAGATATTGATAGATAGATATATAAGTAGACAAACACCCACACCCATATGTGTATATATATATACACACACGCACACGTGTGTGTATGTGTATGTGTGTATATATATATATATATATATATATATATATATATATATATATATTTATATATGTGTGTGTTTGTATGTATACATACACTTTAGTTTATATATATATATATATATATATATATATATATATATCTGTATATATCTGTATATATATATATATATATATCTGTATATATATATATATATATATATATATATATATCTGTATATATATATTTTTTTTGTATGTATGTATATATCTACACGCACATATACAGAGAGTGGTAATAAGCATAGATAGAGAGAGAGAGACAAACAGATGACTATATATTAACAAAGATGAACACGTTGTATGTGTTTACGATTTACTACCTATCTATCCATTTATCAATCTATCTAATTAATCTACACACACACACACACATGTATACAATATACATATGCGCGTATATATATATATATATATATATATATATATATATATATATATATACATATATGTACATACATACGTAAATTATTTACAACCACAGACCACAGACATACACATAAGCGTGAACACACCCTCTAGCGTTGCAATTATACAGCAGAGAAATCACATCGGTCAGGCAGGTCAGGCAAAGTCCGCCAAACGATTCTCCAACGGGACTTCGGAGGCAGAGAACGAGACCGAGTTCGAAATGAAGATAATTTCGCGATAGTGTCAGTCATCCAGATGGACACGAATAACAGGCGAACGATCACAATATACTCCCGTTTCTAATATGTTTCTTTGGGCGAATGGCTGAGCGAGGTCGTAACGATTGGAATAATCATTTATGGTGTGCTTGTTATGGTGTACTTGTGCGGCAGTAAAAGAATTTATTTGTTGTGAGTAACGGTCTTGTTTAATCTGTTTATTCTGCCCAAGGATAAGGAAATTAATAGAATGTTAACGGTTATGAACAATGAAGACGGAGAGAGAGAGAGAGAAATAGACAAATAGGTTGAAAAATTGAGAGAGAAAGAGAGAGAGAAATAAAAAATAGCTTGAAAAATGGAGAGAGAGAGAAAGAAAAATAGGCTGAAAATTAAGAGAAAGAGAAATAGGGAATAGGTTAAAAAATTGAGAAAGAGTAGAAAAATAGATCGAAAAATTGAGAGAGAGAGAAAAAAGAAGAAATCAGAAAAAAAGAAAGATAAAGAAAGGAGAGAAATAAACAAACGTAAGGACAAAAGAAAAACAAAACAAAAACAAGGAGTAAAGAAAATAGGCAAAACAAACAGACAACAAAAAACTGAAACAAACCACATCTAAACACCACATGGCCCGACTAACCAAACTCTCATCCACCAACAAAAAATGTTGATACTCTCTTTTTAAAGAAGCTACTGTATTTGCGAGACTCGAAGCCGTGTCGACTCAACGCTCGAGTGGTTCCTTAGGTACTTCCGCATTGACTCTGATGATGAAGCTCTATTGGACTACGTTACGTGGGCGGCAGCGGAAACATCTTTTCCTTTATCTGTTGGTCAGTTTCACAAATGCTTTGGATTTATCATTTTTTTATTTTTTTCTGATTTGTTATGCAATTTATTATTGTTTTATTTTTTCTATTTTTATTATTTTATTTTTTTCTGATTTATTATGCAATTTATTATTCTTTTATCTTTTTCTGATTTATTATGCAATTTATTATTATCTATTTTTTTCTGATGTTGCTTTAAGAGTTTTATTTTATTGTTTGTGCTCATTGTTATATTTGTAGTAAAACAATAATTGTAGTAAGTTTGTAGGAATGATATGAGTAATGAGACATATTTCTTGATAATTATAGTGATGATAGAAGTGATGATCATGATGACAGTGATTATCAAAACGATGTTGATAGAAGGTGTAGAAATAGTAAATTTGAGGATAAGGATAATTTTATATTGCTGATGGTAGAAATAACTGATAAAATGATGGTAATGATAATGGTTATAATGATAATGATGATAATAATGATAATGCTACTAAAGATAATGATCATGATTATTGGAATAATAAAGATGATAACAATGACAGTAATAATAGTAATAATGATTATAGTAACAATAATGATAATGATAATAACATTAATCATAAAAATAGTGAAATGATATTGATTATAAAAGATGATGTTAATGATAACAGTGATGATAACAATGATGATAATAATAATAATAGCCCTGATGATAAATGATAATAACAATAAGGATTAAGGTAATAGCAATAATTGAAATAAAGATAATAGCAATATGAAAAATCACTAATGACAATGACTGTGATAACATGGAAAGTATTACTAGTGTAATGATAACAATAATTCAATAGAAATATGATAACAAAGTAAACATTCTTAAATTGGTAGTAATTGTACTATATTTCCTAATTATCATTCTCGCCATCCCCATTAATATTGTTGTTTTAGAATTACTGCTGTTTCTAGTATAAATGCTAGAATTTAAAAAAAAGAAAAGAAAAAAAAGGTGCTCTTAAAAACACAAAAATTTAACAAAACATAAAGTGTCTCTGATCACGATGGATTTTTTTTTCGTCACTTTTTATGGGCTCTAATGAGGTTTATGTTTTTTCCGCCATTAAAAGAATATTGTTCTCATAAACTTAATGAAAAATATGTTGTGGGTCAAAGAAAACTGTCTATACCGTTAGGGTGAATATCATATTCATTTGTTTATATCTGTTTATATAATTTTATATCTATTTATAATTGCTGGTCATCTTCTGTGTTTTTGTGGCTTTGGTAAGTTCTCTCCAGCTGGCTTCGGTAACTGCTTCCAAGACGTTCTCCATTGCCCTGCATTAGTAAAAGAAACTTTATGTTAACTCTTTATTCGTGGAGGAATGAAATGTTATTGTTTTGATATTTTGTAAAATAGTTTGGACTCGGAAAAAAGATAATCTTATTTGTTGTCTCTGACACGACTTCCCTTTTAGATTTCGTTTCTGAATCGTTGAAGAAGAGTGTGAACAGAAGGCAAATAGATAACAGTCATGAGTGGAGATACAGACGTGTCGTGGGCAGCGCAGACAGCCCGAGTGCTTGGCGACATGGCGGCGCGGGCCCAGGGGGGAAGGTCACGGCGTCGCCTTCCACCGGGGGGCATGATGTTGACCTGGGGAGGAAAGAGAAGGAAAACAGTATTGGCTGGTTCTTTTTGTGATTATTGCGTGCACTTACTTCTCTTGCTGGTTTCCGAAGGCATTTCTCTGCAATCTTATATAATTATTTTGGTTCATGATCT
>BOPN01000822.1:22500-30000 GCA_017312705.2 Penaeus japonicus
TCCTCTCGACGCTCTTCTGACACGGGCGTCCGCAGCTGCAAGTTTAGATTTGTTATCACTATATAAGGTTGCGTTGAAATCTTTGTACATTTGGCGATCTTGATCTATTGTGCTTCTGACGGATATTGTCTGGAGGTCCTTCGATGTTCTATCAAAACTCCTCAGATCGTCCCAGAGCTGCTCGAATTCCACGTATAAATGATCCAACTCTACTTTCAATACTTCGTCGGAGTTCGCCAAGATGTCTTTTGTTCCTTCTCCGGGACCAAGCACTGCGACAAGGAAAACCACCGTTACGTACAAGCAGTCTGGGGAATCCATTAGAAAGCGCAAATACATCCACGCGCAAGCTCTCAGTGCTACTGCGTGTTGGCGGAGGTGCGCCCCACGACGACCACCGGCGGCGCTGAGACGGAGAGGCGGAATGAAAAATTTCGGATTTGGCCGCCAGGTGACTCTCCTCGGTGCTATGCAAGTATGACGAGGTACAAGACGCAAAATCTAGTTTAATGCTAGATTCCCATTTGAATATATGTGGATGCATATGTTTTTACTTATGGAATAGATAGTTATATCAATATCTTCATATACGTATTATGTACAGTACATACGCATATGCACACGAACACTCACATACGTGCGCATGCAAGCACATTCTTATGTGTTTATGTGCTTACATGCGAACTACATCGTCATCCACATATGTACAGTATGCTTATGGAGTGTACAGAAACATGTTTATAATTATGTACGTTTGTGTGTGTATGAAACCTTATAACATTCTCATTATCAATATGACATACTTCAAGTGTAAGGTTAGTGCCGGGGATTTAGACCGGGCCATAAATGGGCGTATCTCATTGAATTAAGCTGTCTAGAAATATATGGCATCACGAGCGACCGTTATTTAGATATATAAAAAAAATACAAAGTTGCCCACGGGTATTTTGAATGCCGCATTTTCCCATATTTTCCAGGAAAAACTAATTTTGACATTTAGAAATTACAATTAGACAATGTTGGGAATAGCAAAATCAACTGATCGAATTTTGAGCCACAGTTGGCTGGCCATTCCTTTGCCTTTTAAACTATGGGATCTTGGCTTTTTATTGTGAAGAAGTGTTCCTTATCATGGAATATTGAGGTCTTTATATTGGATCATCATTTTCATGAATCTTTTTGCACTTTCGTGAAGCAATGCATTCTGATCAATGCAACATAAGAATTCCCCCTTTTGACATTGGATAAAATGTTCAATTGTATATAAAAAAAATTTTTTTTGCTTGCTTGCTTGCTAGACTGTATGGAAAGGGATATGAGGAATAACTAAGACACTTTTGTGCCCTATACAACTAAGTTAATTGAGCGGAATCCTATCTCCTTGCCAGTCATTTTGAATATGAATCTGGTACTAGCCTACTCACAAGACTTGGCAATCCTGCATGAACGAGAAACAAAAAGACGTGCTCACGCATATATTTACTTGGTTTACACCACAACGGATAGGTAAATACTGCATTTAATGGGTAACGCTACCTGTCTGCCGGAACATAGCGCTCACCAAGCTTCTTGAACTTCTCCCGATGTTTCACAAATCTTCGCTCGTGTTTCACTATGAGTTATGAGTATTATCTCGAGCTCACTATGTCAAGCGAGAGACTTTGTATATATTTGAAATAATAGTAACTTCGTGCGGTGGAGGGAAATATATATACATAATCCATCGAAGCTCCCGACACGAAATTACAGCTTACCGCTGTAATGACTTTCAGAAAAAAGACCCATACTTCAAAAACCTTAGGAGTGTTGTTGTTTTTTTGTAGCTCTCATTAATCATATTTCCCTCCATAGTCACAAAAAGGAGGTTAAGCCACAATCACCCGCGCATACATATAACCACACACGACCAATCGCCACGCAGCGAGAGATAAGACAAGAGTGAGGCGTCAAGCGCGAAAAAATCACACCAGAGTCTCGTCACGCTCATATGTGAGTGTAATAAGCCATTAGGCTATAATTACCCCTACTTTACGAGAACACTCGAGTAGAACTGGCGGATGGTACTTTACTGGCCGGAGGAAAGGAAATTACTAAAGGAACATGTACTGGAAATAACGAATAACGGTGAAGCAAATTTCTGGTAAATGTTAGGCTTTATAACGCCGATTTAAGTTTGCGATGTGCTGTTGCATAAATACTTAAGGAAAGATGAGATAAAGATTGATAATGATGATAATAAAGAGAATAATGTACTGATAATAATAACAATCATAATGGTAATAGAAATAGCAACAGACAGTAAACATAACTAGATAGAAATGATATCAATAGCGATAATAGCAATGAAAGTGATAATACTATGAACAAAAAATAATAGCAATAGCAGCAAACATGATGCAAATGAAAGCGAAAAGGTGACAATTCTTACAGCAACTACTACTACTTCTACCACAACTATAACAATAATAATAAGAGATAATAATAATACAAGATAATAATAATAATATAATATAATGATATAACAATAATAATGATACATAATAAGGATAGTATATAATGAGGATAATATGATAACGATTATATACTAATGATAGTGATGATAATGAGGATAATGATTATAGCAATAATAATGATAATGACAATGATAATGATCATAATAGTAATAACAATGATAATGACGATAGTAATAATTACAACAGCAATGATTAGATAATGATAACGTGAATAATAATATCATAAAATCAAATGCAACAAGAAAAACAATTGCAATATCAATAATGATAATTGCCAAAATATTGCCAATCAAACCGCAAAGCTTTAGACATGATCTTTAACGAGAGAGGGAAAGGGTTTAATTCGGTTTCATTAACAGGTTTGAATCATGTTACATCGGCGAGTACATAGGCCTATGCTGGAGTTCCCACTATTCCCTAACCGATTTTGTTCTTTTCCCTTGAGGGCTGTTATTGAGTGTGTGAAAGATAAACAATAATGTTGTAGTCTATTTCTAAAGTGGTAATTTATCTATGTCGTGTGATCTTAACATGGGCTACATCACTGTATTTCCGCTTTGAGTGTTATCATTATTATTATTATTATTATTATCATCATCATTATCATTATCATCATTTTATGTGTGTGTGTATGTGTGTATGTGAGCTTACCGCAATAAAGTAATGTCAATTAAACCAGTGAACTTTATTTTATACATCCATATCTTAGAACCTTCACAGTAATAACAGTAACGGTGATGATTATGATGATGATGTAGGTGATGGTAATAACAGGAAAAACAGACAGTATTGATATAGTTGATAATGATGACAATAATGACTGAGAACAAAATTAATAGCGCTATTAAAGGAAACTAGGATGATAATGATGAAGCCAGTGTAGTATGACATATTAATGAAATTAATTTGTTTGAATTTATGTCAAACTACGTTATTTTCTCACACAGATATACTGTTCTCCATTCCAAACCCCGCGTTATGTATATATATATATATATATATATATATATATATATATATATATATATATATATATGTACGTATATATATATATGTGTGTGTGTGTGTGTATGTATATATATACATATATATATACATATACATATGTATACATATCTATGTGCATATATAATATATATATATATATATACATATATATGCATATTCATATATATATATATATATATATATATATATATATATATATATATATATATATATGTGTGTGTGTGTGTGTGTGTGTGTGTGTATGTATATATATACATATGTATACATATCTATGTGCATATATAATATATATATATATATATATATATATATATATATATATATATATATATATATATATATATATAAACATATCAAAGTATCTGACTCGTGGGACTTTGGTTCAGAAAGAATGTATTTGTAAACACCACAATCACCAGTCATAAAAACGTCTCTTACATATTGTGTACATTCCACGCGAGATACCACGCTGTTGGAGGTTCGGTTTTTATCACGAGAAATCACCGTCTCGGTCAACCTGGTTGCGATACCTCGTTGTCATCGTAAACTACTTGAGAGCCTACGTTATAAAGCCCGTTGTAGAGTCTACGTTATAAAACTGTTTAGTACTTACTTACGCCGATGGAGGTTCTGTTTTTTATCATCGTTTATTGTTTAATTGCGCTGTTGTTTTGGTTTATAGCTTCCGCCAAAGGGGGGGGTTAAGCAATAGGCCACGCTTATTCATTTATTGGTTTCTCGGTTGAAGTGTTTGTCAACAGGTTTAACAACTGGAAGAGTCACTGGTAGATCGTGATGAAAACTTATGGTTGGGATTAATTGATTCGATTTTGGTGTGGATCATGCATGGGTCGACGAGTGGATCTTGGGGTTAATCGACCGTAGATTTGGATACTCGGGGCATGTCTAGCTTTTGGTTAAAGATGGAGGTAGACTATTGATATATATTTGGTGTGGATTAGGATAGATTATGGGTAGATTTTGGTGTAGTTGAGCATAGAATATGAGTAAGTTTATGGTATGGTTGATAAGGGTAAGGATTTTCAGAGTAGAATGAGTTATTTCCTAATAGAGATGATGGGGATGCGTTGTCTTCGGTCTAAAGGATTTTGGGCTGCGACTGTTTCTGAAGGTTTTGTTTCTATAATGTGTGATGTTCTTCAGTTGTCAAATGATATTATTAAAATGATAAGAAAGAATGATGATAAAGATAATATTAACAATCATAACAGTAAAACTAAAATAATACAACTGATAATGATAATGATGCAGAAGATAATGATCATGATAGCAATAATAATGATAATAATCGTGATGATATATTGGTAGTGTTACGATAACTTATGGCATAGTATCATGCCTACATTTCCAGTGCTTCTGTTTTGGAAATGCAACTGAACAACTGATTTTGCATGAACCTTGTCTTCATCATTCGTCCTTCATCGTAAAAAGAAATGCTATTGTAAAGTCAACCTAGAACCTTCATATGGCGTATCCAGTGTCAGATTCAAGATGTTCCAAAGGGTATTTTTTCGAAGGCATTTTTTTATGTCCATAGGAACAAAATGTATTTACATTATGGCTTACATTGTTGACATATTCTTCTATATCGTGTATATTCGTCTACCGTCATATAGGTCATATTCGACGGAAAGATAGAACAAAAAAATAATAATAAATAAATAAATAATAACAAATGCATATTCTTAGACAGGTAGGTTAAGCAAACCATAAGAAACGGGGACGAGTGTCAATTTATCCTAACTGTGAGACGTCACCACATCCGTGACCAACAGGCAGGCAATAGTATTATCGAGGGCGCCTACTTGAGCCACGCCCACCTCCTCTGCTTCCGTCGACAGACCATCCTCGAGAAGCTGCCCTGAAGGATGGAAAGAAAAGAATTACATAGAAAGTCCTTTCCTTTCTTTCGCTAAATAGTTATATTTACACTGATGCTCATTTTTTTTTCTTTTTTTTCTGGCGAACTAAACGTGTGATTTTATTCTTATCTGCTCACATACAGCATAATCCCATCGTGATATTCATCGTTGTTATAAAGGCACGAATTCAAACACGGAGCCACTCACCTAACAGCAGAAGCCAGCAGTGCCCCTGAGCCGCCGCTTGCTCTCATCTGCTGGATCTCTCTGCTCAAGTGCCGCCAAGTGTCGTCGAAGGCAAGCTCGTGGCTTCTCGAAAGACTGTTGGCTAAACTTTCCTATAAGATATAATATTTGTTATTACTATTACTATTATCATCTTGATTACTGTTATCATTATTATCATCATTATAATTTTCATTATTATTGTCATCGTTATTATTATTATCACCATTATTATTACTATCATTATTATCATTGCTATTATCATTATCATTATCTTTATTATCATCATCATCATTAGACATTGATGATATTCTTATTATCATCATTATCATTATTATCGCTATTATCATTTTTAATATCATTATCATTATTGTTCTAATGATTATTATTATAATGGTAATTAATACCAACATATATTATTATCAATATCATTATCATTATGATCATCATTTTTATGATAAGCATATCATCATTATCATTATCATTATCAGCATCCTAATAACCACTAGCTTCGTTATGATAATAGTAATATTGATAATATTGATAATAATAATAATAATGATCATAATCATAGTCATAATCATTATCATGGCAATAATAACAATAATGATAATAATGATGATAATGATAATAATAACGATAGTAACGGTAATAATGATAATGGTGATAATGGATATCATCACAATTTTCATTACCATCAACATTTTCATCATTATCATCATCAACATCATCATTACTATAACTGTTTTTTTATATCCATGTGACGGTTATGATCATGTGTTCGATTATAAAAGTAGAACGTCAACACTTACAACGGTAGAAGCTGACACGAGTCGCAGACCAGCCGTCATGGCGTCTGTCACGTGATGGTTCAGATCCTTGTTGCACTCCCATGCAGTGTGCTTGAAATCAACATCGTCTTCCTTGCGTGCTTTGCCTGGCCACTGACCGATGAACTGCAGGAATCGCCAGTCATTGATGCTTCTCTTTTTCCGACCGGGTGGAAACACGACAATCTGTGTAGAGGAAAATAGTTAGTTTCCACTCGGTTGGTTCCTTATATTGCGGTAAAAGCAGGAGAGTCTTGAGTGAGTGAGTAATAAGATGTAATCTACCACTCCGTTGAATCCTTATGATAGGTTAAAAGCAGGAGAGTCTTGAGTGAATGAATAGTAAGATTTAATCTACCATTCTGTTGAATCCTTATAATAGGTTAAAAGCAGGTGAGTCTCGAGTGAATAAAGAGCAAAATTGAATCTACTTACCTGATTGGCATTCTGTGTATTGGCGTTGGCGTCTACGTTGTTGTTCGATATGGCGTTGTTGTCGTTCAGATTGTTGTTGTCGTTGTTGTTGTTTATGTTGTTGTTGACATTGAGGACGAGAGACAGCACGCCGGTGACGAAGCTAAGGAAGCTGAAGGCGTTATGACCCGAGAGGATCCCTCCGGCGGCGACGCACTTCCGTTTCGTCTTCTTCCCTGGCATGTACATCACCGGGATGTTGCTCTGCCTCCTCTCGCGTCCCTGGGGGCGCCCCTGATCCTTCTCTTCTGTTTGCTCTCCTCCGTTGTCTTGTCTCGCCAACACTCCAGCTTCGCTTGGGTTGTGCCCACGAGTTGCCCAACTTCGTTCTTGGAGGACAAATGTATCATTTCGTTCTTGCACTCCACTGGCACTTGCATTTCTCCGCAGTTTGGCTTTTGGATTGACCCTCCTCACTTCGCTGCACAAAATCGTCTCACAGGTAACTGACGTCGCGTCTGGACTTGACCAGTTTTCATCCTTGGCCCTTCTAATAGTATCTGGGACGTGGCTCGCCTCTCTGATATTGTCTTTAGGATTTAAGAAACGTTTCTTGTCGAGCACTTC
>BOPN01000822.1:35000-65000 GCA_017312705.2 Penaeus japonicus
AGCATTGTATAAATTATTAGTGTATAAAGATTTTGACTTTATCTATAAGATAAATGTTGAAATGTTCGAAGGAAAAAACAACAACTACATATCCCTTGATGTAAGATGACTTCAATAAGTTATGAGCGAGACAACCACAAGGAAGACAACCAAGCACTTACGGAGACGAAATGCACAGTGCAGCCCGTGAGTGTCACCCCGGCCTCTAGCGCTTGTCTCTGGGCGTGCATGCCCTTGAAGGACGGCAGGAGAGATGGGTGGATATTGAGGAGACGCCCCTGCCATCTTCTCACGAACTCGCCCGTCAGGATGCGCATGAATCCGGCCAGGCAGATGAGCTCTATGCCTGCCTCCTCCAGCGCCTGCGTCAGAGCTGCGTCGAATTCTTGTCGAGACTTGTAGTTCTTGTGGGAAATCACCTGAAGTGGCAGAGAGAAATGGGGATCGGAGGTTGAAATATGACTCTACTGGGCCTCGTATGTTTGGAGAAGAAATGGAAAGTTTAATCTCAAATACTATCTTACCTTGGTAGCTACGCCAGCATCCTGGGCTCGCTGTAGCCCCTTCACGCCCGCCACGTTGCTTATTACAAGCGCGATCTGGGCTGAGCTCAGGCCGGAGCGAGTGTGATCCAACAGGGCCTATAAAGATGTAAAAACTTATTCATATCACACTCCCCGTTAGTTTTTAGAAGGAATAATAGTTTGTTACGGGAAACTTGCTATGAGTATATCTAAAAGGCATGAATACATTACATAAATTCGTATCCAACAATCAACTTAAAATGGAGAAATTACAACACAACCAAAGGAAGTACAAGGGAACAGACAATTATTTATAGGCGTGTTTGCTGAAGAAGCAATAACGCGCAAGGTCCTTCAGCATAGTCGCATGTTCCACTGCTCTTCCCGCCGTTGGCTTGTTCACAGCCATCCGGCATTACAGCATCACCACTACTCATCTACTTCTACAAGGGACGAGTACCTGTAGGTTTGTTCCCGAGCCAGAGATGAGAACCGCTACTTTCTTTCGGGGCGCTGTGAGCGAGGGGCATCGGGCGAGCAGGGAAGACGCCCCTTCACGCAGCACGTCATCGAGGCCTTCCAGAACCACGCGCGGGGATCCTGGGGGCCGTTGGGGATACATGTGAAACAAGGACGGAGGATGAAGGAGTAGGTGGTGAGGGAAGCGAGAGTGAACATGTATGATGCGATGGAAGGGGAGGTGGGAGAGAGACAATGAAGTGGTACATACGGTAAAAAGGAGATAGAGGGATTGCAACAGTGCGTTTTAATGGTGATAAAAGTAGACAAGGATAATAAGGTAATAATCATGAAAAGGCCAGACAAATACAGAATTGCTGCGAATAAAAGGAAACGATGTAATAATGGCTGTTAACCTCAAATACTTCAGTAGATACTTACAATCTAAATATTTAACGTGACCTTTCCATTACCTTGCACATGTGGCCGCAGTGCCCCAACGACTTGTCCTTCGGGTAAAAGCTTCATGACTGCATCCAGATCACCCGGCGCTACCACTAACACCATACCTAGGCCACAGTTGAATGTCCTGGCCATTTCACTCGAACTTACACCTGAACACAAGCAAAACTCAATTAACGCTTCCTGGGACTTATATCTAAATATATACATATGAAAAAACTAATGCTTTAGGAACTATCATCTGGAGTATATGATTACTGATTTTAAATATATATTTTTTTTTCACTGGTTGAGATTCCCGATACAAATGAAATCATATAATAAAAAAACATCAACACTAACCATGAGCTGAGAGCCACTGGAACACGGGCTGGACGGACCAGCGGCGGGCGTGCAGGGTGGCCGCGAGTTGCTCCGGCAGAACCCGCGGCAAGTTCTCCGTGAGACCGCCGCCCGTTATGTGTGCCGCAGCCTTCACCAGGCCGCTCCGTAAGGCTGCCAGGATCAATCGTGGATAGAGCCTGGTGGGCTTGAGGAGCTCCGAACCTGACAAGGAGTTGAGAGGAATCATGCAAGATGGTACAAAGGATTGGGTTGGGTATATAGGACTTTTCTTTCTAATACTGGCTGTACTGCGTGGTTTGGTGGAGTAGGACAGACAGACAGACAGACAGACAGACACACACACGCAGATTTCGTAAGATGTATAAGTTTTAAAAACCTCCTCACCGACTTACCCAGACTATTGGACGGACAGAAAGGCGCTGGATCAGAATATAACAAGTTGGTAGCTTCGACTATCCGCCTGACGAGACTGAAGCCGTTGCTATGGAGACCAGAGGACGCCAGACCGACGAGGACGTCACCGTCGGCGATGTCGCTCATTCGGGGTAAAAGCTTCTTCCTCTCTACGGCACCGACGGTGAAACCCGCGAGGTCGTACTCGCCGGGGGAGTAGAGGCCGGGCATCTCGGCTGTCTCGCCTCCTGGACGGGGATACTGGCATGAGATTCTGGCACGTATGCATAGTTTTCATAGAACTGCATTAACGCTACATAAAGGCTGAGGTCGAAAATATACATAGGGAATGTAGATAGCTTACCCCAAGCTTAATAATAATGGTCGTAATTATGAAATTACATCAAGCCCCAATAAAATAGGACCTGTCACCAGACATGAAGAAAAGCAAGAACAATGAAAACCGACGAAAGGCAAGGCTTAATATCCATTACAAACCAAATACACTGATCTACCTACATACCTATGAGAGCACAGCCAGCGAGGGAACAGCCCTTAGCCACGCCCTTCACCACACTGGCTGCCACGCCCACCTCCAGCTTCCCGGTGGCAAAGTAGTCGAGGAAGAAGAGCGGCTCCGCACCATGGACGAGGACATCGTTCACGCACATGGCAACCAAGTCCTGCCCCACCGTGTCATGCATGCCGGCTGCCTGCGCCACCTGAACGGCATGGGTTTCGGTCTCTTAAACTATTCAAATACTGAGATGACCTACATCAAAATGAATGCCACGTTCCTAATGAACTAGTTAAAAAATGTAAAGCGTACTAATTTTTGCCAAACTTCATGACTTTCTCATCTTTGATCTATGTGGTGATACTAATAAGCGTAAATACCCAACGCGACAAGCGCTCGGACCTTGAGCTTGGTGCCCACACCGTCCGTGCCAGACACAAGCAACGGGTCCTGGTAGCCGGCCGCCTTCACGTCGAACAGGCCGCCGAAGGAACCCAGGCCGCCCACCACTCCAGGTCGAGAGGTGGCGGCGGCTACATCCTTGATGGCAGCGACGAGGGCGTCCCCAGCCTCGATGTCCACGCCGCTGTCTTTGTAGGTCACGCCACCTTGGGACACGGCGTTCCTGCAGCAAGATCGGTGTTGTGAGAGTTCACAGGGTACGACAACGCAGACGCCTATTCAACTCGTCGGGGAATTGGTTTTCCATTTAGCCATCTTGACGGCAAGATAGAAAGCTTGTACTGTGCGAGTTTGTGTTAATTATTATTGGACATCCAACGAAAAAAAAGCAAACTGATTATCTTTCCGACTCGCTTTTCCATTAATGAAATTAAAAACGTTGGCTTAGAAAAGGCTGGACTTCTATAGCAAATGAACCGGTGAACAAATTTTATTTACATTCGGCAATAAATGTTCTAATATTGACATTTATGAGAAGATTGAATCCCATATTATGCAGTCTCAGGTGTCACGGATAGCACCGACAGGCTTAGCAAATTTTGAATTTCTATACATGGGGTAAGAAATGTACTCCTTGGATTTCAAAATGAAAACACATGTCAGACATCACACACATATATTATGAAAATAACAAATCGGTCACTCAGCTGACCTAGTTATGGCCTTAGCAGCGATGTCTCTCCTGTAGAACACTCCATCGAAATGAATCTTGCCAGCGGCGGCCGCGGCCTTCGTTGCGGCTGCGGCGAGGCTGCGATCGGTGACGGTGACGGCGAGGACCCGGCCGCCGGAGGTGACCAAAGCGTCCCCGTCGAGCTTCGTCCCGGCGTGGTAGACCCGGATGGAGGCATCGGCCTTCGTCACCTCCTCGGTACCTGCAAGAGCGAAATCAGATATGTATGAATCATTGTTCGAAAGACATTTGAATAACGTTAATAAATACGTGAGAATTCTCGTTGGGAACCCTTGTTTATAGAACACCTGTAATGGAGCAAACAAACAGGTAATAACCAGCTTATTTCGCACCATACAAAATGAATGTTTGAATAAAATATGAATGTACACTATGAGTGACGACCCAAAGTGAAAAATAAACAAATACTTTTGCACAAACGATGTACTACGGGAGTGATTCCACGAACCTGTTATGACTTTTCCCTTTGGGTAAGAGCCCGGGTAACCTCCGCTCACGAGACACACGGCGACGCTGTTCATCTCCTCGTCAAATTTCACGGCCACGTTCGCCAGACGACCCTCGACACAGCCCTGGAATGGTGTGTTGTGCTTGTTAATTAGGATTATTATTTTTTTTAATAAACAAATTCATTATCTACGTATCTATCTATATGAGCACACACACACACACACACACACACACACAGAGAGAGGCGTGTACGTGTATTAAGTGTTTGTGATATAATATGAATCCGCAGGGGACTGCCGGATACATATTATGCAAAAACATGCCATCCCCATTCCCTAACTTCTATGCCTCTCGCTTAATAAAACTGATATTCCCAGATAAAATAGAAATTACGTATGTAAACAAAATAAGAAGAGAAACAAAATCATTCTACTTACCATGACGACCTCATAAAGGTCAGACCGTAGAAGAGGGAGGATGACCTGAGTTTCCGGGTCACCGAAGCGACAGTTGAACTCGAGAACTTGAGGGCCTGATGACGTCATCATCAAGCCGGCGTAGAGGACTCCTGACGTGGATATAATAATATATATATAATTTCATAGTTTACTCCCAAGATCACAAAACACACACACTCACACATATATTCACATCTACATACACATGCATATACATGAACACACACACACACACACACACACACACACACACACACACACACACACACACACACACACATATATAATCACACACACAAAAAAACTCTTAGCTGTAACGTACCCACGAAGGGTGTTCCTTCCTTCCGGAGTCCGTCTACCGTCCTCTGGAGAACAGTTTCCCTGATGGTATCCAACTGCTGCTGCGTGACCAAGGGGCAGGGGCAGTAGGCCCCCATCCCGCCCGTGTTGGGTCCCTGGTCACCTTCCTTCAAGCGCTTATGATCCTGTGCAGGGGGCATGACCGAGATACTGGTTCCGTCCGTGAAACACAGGACCTAGAGAGAGAGAGAGAGAGAGAGAGAGAGAGAGAGAGAGAGAGAGAGAGAGAGAGAGAGAGAGAGAGTGAGAGAGAGATATAGTAAAGGTAAAATAATGTTGTATTATTATCATGAGAAATTTAAAAACTTGCTGTTCCATTTTTTGCCCTGCAGAGAGTTGTTGCATGATATAATAAAAGAACTGAAAATGTATATATATATATAATATATATATATATATATATAAATATATATATATATACATATATATATATATTAATATACATATATATTTATATACATATATATTTATATACATATATACATAGATATATATATATATATATATATATATATATATATATATATATATATACCTATCGATCTTCCTATATACAATAAAATTCGGCCTTGTTACAACATCAAGTGGCGACCACAAAAGGACACGAGGCGACTCACCGACACTTCCTCGCCCTGCAGGAGTTCCTCCACCACCAGCGTGTCACCAGCGACGCCAAAGCTGCTGCTGACGGTATCGACGGCCTCGAGGGCTTCCGAGACGGAGGTGGTCACCACCACGCCCTTCCCTGCCGCTAGTCCGGACGCCTTGACTACGTAGCCACACCAGGACTCACTGCGAGGGAAAATAAGCAATGGATGCGAAATCATAGCGATCCCACGCTTGCTCTTTACAAAATAATAATGATAATGATGATGATAACAATATTAATAACAACAACAATAATAATACATGTAATAAAATGTTACAACAATAATAATGATAATATCAATAACAACAATCTACACATTGATAACAACAATGATATACACATTGACAACAACAATCACACTGATAAGAGTAACATCTTATCCCACAATACCCTTTTATGAATTCCTTGGCATCAGCTGGCGACGTGAAAGTCCGGTAGCGAGCCGTTGGGACGCTGTGTCTCTGCATGAAGTCCTTCGCCCATGCCTTACTGGACTCGATCTGAGCCGCGCCTTTGCATGGGCCGAACACCTGCTCATTTGGAAAGCATTCTCATTAATAACTTCTTGCGACGTGAGCTTGAGTGGCATAGCAAAGGAAAATGACAACAAATGCACTCGACTAACATTATGAGTCGTCACTCTGGTATGCGTATGAGATACTAACCCAAGATTATTAGTTTGTGATGATTATTAAATATATCTAGTGATCTTGTCCTAACTCTGTACTTTGGTTTTTGCAAAATAACTAATGCCCAGCCACTAGGGAAAATGTTTCCTTGACCACTGACCTTGATTCCTGCATCATTGAGGGAATCTGCCAAGCCGTCTGCCAAAGGATCTTCAGGTCCCACGACAACCACGGACACATCTCGATCCCGGCATGTTGTCACCACACTCTTTGGAATAACACGCCATAATATATTAATACGAAGACACCTACAATACGAGACAATCTCTACTACGATTACAATCAGTATACAAATGCACGCGACTAAGACAGAAAAAAAAACAAGTCACAAATCCTTTTCCCCATCGACAAACAACATGCAACACGACAAACCTGGTGATCTTTAACATTGACGGATATATTGGTGACTCCCGGCGTGGTCTGTGTACCCGCGTTCCCAGGGGCGGCGAGGACGGAGGCGACAGCAGGAGAGGCGGCCAAGGCAGTTGCCAGGGCGTGCTCCCTCCCTCCCGAGCCCAGTGCTAGCACGACGCTCATCTGTTGTGGCGTTGGCAAAGCACCGATTAAGGTTTCTACATAAATTGTGTGGTTTGGGGAGTAATGTCGAAGGTTGGGGAGATAGGATTATAAGGGTATTTTAATTATAATATTGAGGTGATGGTACGCTAAATAGGAAATGTGATTAGAGATGTGAGAAGTAGCACTGAATAGTGTATAAAAAAATAAATTAAAAAAAACAGGCTAAAATGTAAATGAATAAAGGAGTGCGAAAGGACTGACATTAGGTACAAAAGACACATACACAAAAGTCAGATCTTTCCTCGAATCAAAAGCATCAAATCTATGATAACACCATCCCCCCCCTTCCCAGCAACACTTCCACCCTAGCCGTGTCTGTCTGCGGATGTTGACGCAACGCTGACGATAAGTCGCTGAAGTGATCACATTTGCAAGAAAAAATGTTTGTCATCAATGTCTGAGTGATAATTTAATTCCCTTCACTTAAATATGTTCTTGCTTTTGAAATGTTCTAACTGCAGGTAGGATGTACCGAGCACAATTATATATTTTGGAAAAGGGTGACTCCTATGTAAAACACATCTTACATCATCAGATATTTTCATAGCAAAAATGTAAGTGAAAGCAATGCTTATCAACAAGCACCAACAAGATATACAAACAACGAAAGTAACACGATAATTTAGCTGTAACAATCCATTAACACATAGCGCTACTAGTGTCATATCCTAACACTCATTCCTCAAAAGCAACAGAACCCATATTTACCTTCAATTGAAATAGCAGCACCACGAAAACCCCAAACTTGAATGCCACCAGACGTTCTCCCTTCCAGGCGCCCCTCAAGTGCCCACGCCGCGTGAACACTGGCGTCGAGACAGCACGGTGCCCGGTCCTCCCAAGCAGAGGGAGTTGCCAGCAGGGTTAATCTGACATTCTTTTATCCTCTCCGATTTCCTAAATACCGCGTATTTTACACAATTGGAATCACATCCAATGATACCAGACTGGCGATGTTCATAGGATGTGACAAAAACGACGGGAAAATTAAATGGAAAGGAGTTCGGTTCAAGGCCGCACTGTTGAATCACGTGGTAGTCTGTGGGTTCGGATAACCTGTCCTGCACCCTAAGGGCACTCCGTCTCCCGCCTGCCCTACCGACCTATACCTTGTCTGGAAATCGAAGGATGTGACATGAATACCTATTTATATTCTTCATAAAGTCGCTCCAAACCGCCCTTTCTGATTACCGTAATTGCAAGATTTCATGCATGGCATCACTTTGCTCACTCGATAGGATTAGCCACACAATGATGGAATTCATGGCTGCATTAAATAAAAAATAAGTAAAACCGTAAACTTGATAATACATTCATAACGCACAGGATAATGTCACGATAAGAATGAATAAAGGAACAGGAAGCAAGATCTCACTCGGTTGCTCAAAGTGCACAGTAGCAACGGAGTTTGCAAACCGCGTCGGCTGAGTGCTCGGTCAGCCGGTCGTGCAGGGCGGGGATCAGGCTGGCGATTCATGAGCCAGAGGAGTTTTTTGTTCAGGAATTATCCTTCAATGTGAGGATGGGATCTGTTTTAGGTTTATTTTGTGAATCTTGGTGTGTCTATGTGCGCGCGCACATGCGAGTGTGTATATATATTATATATATAGATATATATATATATATATATATATATATATATATATATATATATATGTATGTATGTATGTATGTATGTATGTATATATATATATGTATATATATGTATATATACATATATATATATATATACATATATATATATATATATATATATATATATATATATATATGTATATATATATATATATATATATATATATGCGTGTGTGTGTGTGTGTGTGTGTGAGTGAGTGTGTGTGTGTGTGTGTGTGTGTGTGTGTGTGTGTGTGTGTGTGTGCCTGTGTGTGTGGGTGTGTGTTTATATATTTATATATTTATTTATTTATTTATTTATATACATGTATGTGAGTGACTTTAGTGCGCGCGCACACGTACTACACAGTCAGTTAGAATAGGTTTTGAATTGAACTGATATTTATCCAATTTTATATTTCCAGGGAGCAAGTTTCCTTATATCTATTTAATTTAATTTTATGATTAATAACCTGACATATCACTTTCAGACCTCTTTAGATGCATATACCCCGACTCCCAAATAGAATAGTAAAATATTTTATCTAAGATTCCTAAAAACAAATACACACGAAATAGAATATTACACAATATATCTTGTATGGGTGCTTTTGTCAAATATAGGGCTTCTCAAAACCGGACGTGAAATGAAACGGTACAATAAATCCTGCAGACGAGTACCCCCCTAAATAAAGATCTCCATTTTCTAATTTTGACAGGTTCGCCCCGCCATCTGTGGGCGAAGCTCGGAACTACAGATGTACACAAACGGAGGGCAGTTCCGCCAACGAGGATCACGAATCTCACTAATTTCACTAAATTTATGCAAGTATGAGACAGCATACACCTCTTGTTCACCTATTGTGCTTGTGTATGGTGACGGGTGTAGTGTGACGAGCTTATATATCGCAAAATATTGTATAATGAGTCTTTTCTAGTGTTCCTGATGGGTGTTGGTTGCAAGATCGGAAGTGGGTCAGATATGATACGGGAAGAGAGACTTTTATCTCGTGTCGGTTATTGCTTATCTCGCTGTCATTATCTGTCAGTGGAGTGAGAGGTGATGCTGAAGGATGTAGGATGCACTGGGTGTAGCGGATTTGGGCTTATTTTGGGCTCTGATCTAAGATAGAAGGGAGGGAAAAAAAGTGGATTTCTAAAACAGCCTTTAAAAAGCAACTACGGCTATAAGTTGTGAGTTTTCATAGTGCCTATTATTATTTCTATCGTTTATTATGTACGTGAGTAGATTTTTCACTTATTATGGAAATGATTATCAAGATTATTTATATACCATGTCTGTCTGTCTGTCATTATCAGTCTGATTAATAAACTCATTAACCAGATCACCTGGATTTTCATATGCTAGAGATTATGTATTGAATATATCACATAGATAATAAGATAATACAGTACATAGGATGGAACTAAGCTTGTACTGTGATAATGAAAGTAAAGAAATGACAAGAGAGCTCATAAAAAGGAAAGTGTGGATTTCTCATAAAGTGTGACATATATAAAGGGAATCATTTGATCATGCTCAAGCTATTGTAAATATTGTCTGTGCTTTACATGCTGCTCAGTATGTATGATTTAAAGAGGGATAATACGCACACTTTATGATTTATATTGCTGAAGAGAGATCTTATGTAGACAGTATGTAATTAAAAGAAAAAAGTTTCTTGAGCATGTGGAAAATATTGTGTATGTACACTTAGATATCCATATATATAGCATGTGTGTGCTTGTGCATGTCCCTGTTTGTAGACATGTTTGTGTGCATGTGTGTGTTTATGTGGTGATGGCTGTGCCTGAATCATGTTTATTTCCTTTTCATTTGTTAATGATATTTAGCAGTATGTACAATGTACCTATTGGTTTAAAGTCTAATGATACATTATGATCATACTAACATAAGTTGTCACCAATTTTACATACGCAAAAGTAGACTTAAGATATCATCAGAAATAGTACATCTTGGCTTAAATATAATTTATGTATTTTATGGTATAATTATGAGATAGGATGTTAATGTGATGATGGTACAGCTTTAAAAAAGCTGCAGAAAAGAATCAGAATAATTTTTTGATAATACAAGCAAAAACATCAGCAGTAATTATTGTCATGTTTCATCGTGAGACACATTTGTTATTGTAAGCCTGTCTGTTTACAGCATCAATATAAATAGAACTGACAAACCTTTTCTTCACTTGTAACAACAAACTAAGAAGTTCTAGCATTTTCATCAGTTATAAAAGTTTTCAGCATGATTTACAAATTCCTTTACTACAGAAACAAAAATATAGAATGTAGCTTACAGATATATTTAGAGACATACTTATCAGTCTTTATCATTGAGGTGCAGACCTCTAAGTTACCAGCAGGAAGGACATGATAAGGTGCAGATCTCACTGTTTCATATCATGGGGTTGTAATTGTCTAACTTGTCATTTATTCAAGTAATAGAGACCCTGGTCATATTTACAGCCTAGGGAGAGATCCATTGATATTTTTGCTTGTGATGATGTATTTTATTTATCACTGTTTAACATATTAAATCAGGCTTTATAGTCACTACTAATGATACAGAAAAAGTAGCAGTGCATGTTTGTCATCTTCACTTTGTCAGAAGTAGATAATTTTTTATTACAGAAACTCAGTTGAGATTAAGTTTGTAAATATGTATGCATCTTTGTGACAATCGGTAACAATAGATGAAGGCAATTAAAAAAAAGATTGGTAAGGACTCATAACATGAGAAACATAAATAGGGATGGTAAGCAGGATTTCTTTTATGATAATTTATCTTTTTAGCAGTACCAGCTAGCATCACAGGAGATGTATCAGCATCATATGAATACACACTGGCTGCTAGTTGCTGCTGCTTCTGTGCAATGTGGAAAGAAACACATTTCATTAGAAAATAAATATCTGAGATGCAGGAATTCTTTCAAAACTGATAAACACCTTTGATGACAGGAGTGCATGTATACATACAATGTCCAGTGTTGTTCACCCAGGAGTTAATTTTAACCTCTTTACCTAATTCCTTGATTTTCACACAAAAACTCTTTTTGTTATTACTCCATCTATCTGTCTGTCTACGCATATATCCATCTGTGTGTATATATGTTTATTATATCTTTTTGTATCTGTCTACAATATAAAAGTTCCAACTTTTTTTTCCAGCTTTAATGTGGAAGAACCTGTTTTTTATCACAGCAAAATAATTTAGGATGGCACCTGAGTGATTTTTAAGGCATGGAAGCATAGGATTTATGATATTATCATACAATATAGATATCATACCTTATATCATTAGAACAAGATATATATAGGCATTAATTTGCTTATTGAAAATATGCAAATAGGTTTGGATGACAATGTACTAGTGTATGATGCGCATATAGTACTATGATATCTAGCATACAGGAATATTTCTTCTGTTAACCCATTCCCGACGGGGGATTTCTAGCCTAGAATGTCCAAATGCCGGGGCGTTCGAATTATTAGGCCTAAATCAATTGAATAGCTGGCACAATACTGTGCCGCCCGGCAACTGGGCTTTTGAATGCGCGGTACACATGCTGTACCACCCGTCCTGTGTGGGTTAACTAGTTTAGGGGAAGGAACTGAACAATTTTGTCTTATGATATGTATCCTCATTTCAGACAAAATCATAAAAAATGGGAACCCGAAAGCCACCAGTTGTCAATAAGCCTTCAACGTTGCTGAGTCGAGAGGAAAATGAGGTCATGTTCAGAATGCTCGGGCCACGGTGTCAGGTGAGACTTACGTCTGCTTTCTTCTTTCTTTGTCTTGCTTTTTATTCTGAGGAAGTCATTCTTTCTTGAGATGAATTATCAATATATACATATATATATATATATATATATATATATATATATATATATATATATATATATATATATATATATATATATATATATATATATTTCTTTTTTATTAAAAAAAAAAAAAAATTGTGTCTTATCTAGATTTGCTTTGAAAAAATAAATTCTGCTACCATATAAGTCGAGACACTTAGGTAACTAGGAAAGTTTGATGTATGCTATAGGACAGACTTCCCAAGTAACTAACTTGTTCTGCCAGAAAAACTTCAGACTTAAGTTTTTAGTGCCTTTATTTATAGCTTTATGTGGTTCAAGGTTTATTCGTATACACTGCATGTAACTAAGGAGTTTTAGTTTTTTTCTATTTTAGAATCTTGTGGTTAGTTTTTCATATATACTTGTTTTAAAAATTGAAACCATTTTTAAAGGAACATAATGTGTAGATTCTTCAGTAGTTTTTAAAGATATGTTTGCTAAATGGTTTCCAAAGAAAATAATAGTTTCAATGATATCATCGAATTCCTAGAAATGTATTGCTATTGATTAATTTTTTTCTTTTTCTTTTTTTCTCACACACCAGACACTAAGCACAGCTGTGGTGCAGGTGTTTGGCACAGATGGCCCTCACCACAACGCTTGGCGGAAGAGGCATTGTGGTGTGGCGACGTTTACTAAGGACAATGCTAGGAAATCTTATTATATTCAGGTCAGCACAGTATAATTTGACAGTAATTTTGTGACATTGATTATTAAAACAGTGAATTGATTACATTATTAGACTTACATTTCACATGGATGAAGATCTTGATTTTTTATGTCTGTTTGGTTCTTGAAGGTTTATGATACAGTGGCAGGAGTGAGGCTCTACGAGCAAGAGCTATACAACCAGTTTACGTACTCTGCTATGATGCCTTTCTTTCATCAGTTCGAAGCCGAGGTAAGAAATAACAATCCCTCTTTATCTGTTTCTTGTTTTGATTAGATGAATTTTTATAACTCTTTTTAAAAACTTGCCTTTATGTATAGTGTCCCTCTTTCTTTATGGTGATTGTATGGTATTTAATTACCAATAACAAGGATCATTTTTTTATTATTTCATTAAGTGAGGGAGGGAGGGGGTAGAGGTTGCTAGAGATACACAGTTCCTGAAAATGAAGCTTCATCTCTATAATTATTAGAACATTAATTTTTATATTGGAGAATAACCATCTAATCTCTGCTTGTTTGAAAATCTATTTTCTTTCTCATGTAATGAGAAAATAAAGACTTTAAAGTATTGCAGTTTATTGTTGGGAACAGTCTTATGCAATGTTTTTTTTGTTTTGTTTTGTTTTCTACATTAAAAGATGTAGAATTGCAGTAGACTGAATTTCTATGGGAAAGTTGTTCATTTTGTTTGCCATCAATATAGAATTATCTAATGACTCATAATTCAATTGGATGCATGATTGAAGTATATTTGTATTTTGATCATGAATTACTGATTGAGTATTGGCTGTTAGGAAGTTTCATTTGTATATATGAAACAAAGAACAAAGTAATTGTAATAAGTTTTTTCTAGATTTCATGAGAACATTTAGTCAGTAAATGATGATTGTAGATAATGAAGGAATACTTGTCCCAAATGTATGTGTAGAGTATCAAAACAAATTCACAATTTAATAACTTCCTAAAACATGATGCTCAGATAATTAAATTTGCATTGCTTTTTGCTCAACTTTTAGAAATGGTTTATAGCTTAGCTGTTATAGCTCTCCATTTTTTCAAGTTTTGTGGTCAAATGTTATTGTCATGATTTCATAAAATTTTGACAAAGAGAGAGTGCAAAAGTCTGCAAAATCACAACCAGATTGTGCTGCTATCCACATGTATCTCTGTTTTGTAAATATTCATTTCATCGTAATCACAGCTTTCTGACAACAATGAGCAAAGAATTTAGGTAATTATTATCTAAACAAGTAATGCATCTGGTAATCTTAAGTGAAGAAAAAAGAAGCAAGAAAAAGAAACATCACTATTTTTTAGGTCAGGAAATGTTTTACATCAAAAGTGAACACAGGGTTGCCCAGTATGATCAAATCAAGAAGAAAACAGTCCAGGTGGCTTCTTTGGACATTGATACCACCAAACAATGATGTGTAGCAGGTGTGATTGTAGTGCATTATTTATATTGGGAAACTAGGTCACAGGCGAGGAACCTTGAAATGGTCTCACTCTATGTAGGTCTCTGTTGTTAGTAACACATGATGTTATCTTTTCTCTAACCTATAACATGCAGAAGCCAAATGTGTAAGTTTATTTACAGAGTGGTTTCATATCTGCTTTCAAGGTGTTAGATTGTATACCACTTATCTTATGCATGGTGATGATAAAACATGTAATTCTAAAGATAAATAGTATATAGACATCTCTATTGAACTGAAAGGATTTGGAGGGCCTGTATTGTTGCAGCAGAAGCTTAGTTAAATTCATTTGCAATAAGGGACTAAGTTGTTTAACAATTTTATAATGTGCAGGGTAAATGTTTTGGGCATCCTATGAATCCAAATGGAAATAATGAGATTTATAAATATATTCTCCTTTGATTAGGTAAATATGTTCTTACCTAAATAGAGACTTTCTCCCTCTGCTTTAACCCAATACCGCCGGCCGCCGGCCACAGACGGCGATTATATAATATGCATAGTGCCGGGTGCCGGCATACACCGTCAATAATATAATTGATTTAGGCCTATGCGTTCGAGAGCCCCGGCATTAAAGCCATGCAAAGACGAAACAGTCCCGGCGGGAATGGGTTAACAACTTTTAAAGTAAAAGACATTTTTATCTTTATAAGACAATGCCAGATAATGCATTCATTCTTTTTTGGTTCAGTCATTTAATTGGTTTGAATACAACATGGAAGAGCAATTATGATCATAGTTTACTTGCCTGATGTCAGGTGGATCTCTATAAGATGTGTTATTTTAGATATTGCTTCATATCAACAAAAACAACAAATCCTATAGAAATAATGACAGCACTTGGGTATGTTTACATCTATGATTTCTGTTTTGGGTTAGACACATTGTGTTGATTCAGTCTGATAATTTCTGTCACGTCTATATATTCTGACTAATGTATTGTTTATGATAAGATAATGAACCACAAGAAGATAGCACTGTCACCATTAGTTCTATTCGAGTTCACTTTTCCATTTTTATATCATTCACAACAGTAGCACCTATTCTGCCTTGTATTGTTGTGGTATTAGAAAAGAGGTTCAGTGATTTTCTGAATACTCTCTGGAATTAACAAGATGGAAAGTTCGGAAGAAACTAAACAAAAAGTTCCTCAAGATAGGACTAGCCGCTACAAAAGGCAACGTAGTCTAAGTGACAGTATTTTGTGCTTTGTTGATAATCACTTCGGAGTTGATGAAGTTGATGGATTGAACATAACTGTCGGACAGGATAGAGGTGGCAGAAACATTACCACATCAGGAAACGTTCAAGTTGAATGGGATGGGGAACTGAATGATATCCCAATATTAGTCCAGCTCTTTGCACAGAGTTTAGGCAGGCTTACCAAGCTTGGAACCTCCATTATAAGAAGAGATTTGAGGGAAAGAAGCCTTCCTTTAGTAAGAGTCTCACAACTCCAAACAAAAATGAGATTGGGACTTGTGAACAAAGAGTTTTCTTCAGTGCAGAACTTGTCAGGGGTCAGTAGAGGATGTAAAGTATAGAAAGTGTTATTTGTATATCCATGGGAGTATTTCTTTTATTAGTAATTTTAATTGGAGATGAAGGAGTTACAATTTTTATCTCTAGTTGTGATTGAATATCTCTTTCTCTTCAAATAGGACCAGATGATAGGACTAAACTTTGCTGATGAAGGTGAAGCAAGTGCCTTCAGCCGAGCCATCAATGAGCGGCTTGCTGTAAAGCAGCGCAGGAGAGAAGGTTAGTGATGTATTGATTCAATTATGAAGCAAATATTACCTAAATTGTACAGTGCATAACAATTCTTTACCTACTGCTGATACTACTGAGTAAAACAAAAAATCTGAAAGTGTGTATTGAAAATGTTGAGTTCCAATCTTACTTTTTGAGAGCATTGGAATTATAATGTCATTATTATAGCCATTGCCATTAGATATATATCCATAGCAGTAGATCAGAAGTTTCCAATATACTAATGCTGTTTCAGAGAGGAGAAGACAAAGTGACCAGCAACAGAGGCCATCACAGCTCCAGCAGTCGCCAATCCCATCTCAGCCACAGCAGACACCAGTGCATGCCCCTCCAGCCTTACCACCCAAAGATGACAACAAGAAAAGGAGTGGCAAGAAGGGCAACAAGAATAAGAACAAGATCAGGTAGGCCTTTTTAGTACAAATTGAGAGATCATTAAGACTATTTAATGTACCATGTTTGTGATACATATGTTTATTTCCTTGTATTAAGTTATAGTTCTAAAAAAAAGTCAGATTACAATGAAGTCATCTAATGGAATATTATCCCGTGCCATCTCCAACAGCAAAGAGCAGATTGGAATGCCAACGGACTTCAAGCATATCACCCATGTTGGGTTTGATCCTGATAAAGGATTTTCACAGTTCAATATGGATGAAAAACTTCAGGGCTTCTTTAATATGGTTAGTAAATAGTAGAAAAAAATTCTTCATAAGGATTAGGCATTCTGTAACATTATTACTGTTTTAGATTTCTATCATGACCTTGAAATATTTAGTAAACTGGAATGTGAAAGTTCTCATCTGAGGTTGAATATTATTCTGTAAAGGTTCTGCTATGTCTCTTGTCAAAGTTTCTGTTAACTTAATTTGTTTTTCATGAACTTCTAATGAGATACTGTAGATCTGTAGGTTCTGGTCCCTGCAAGATCACTTGAGCCAAAATAATACTTTGTATATTCTCCAGGTTGGTGTGAGCCAGCAGCACTTGTCAGACACACGCACCCGAGAATTCATTTACGACTTCATTGAGCGTCATGGAGGTGTTGAGAAAGCTATGCAAGAGACTCAGCGCTACTCAACCTCTCCTAATCCCCTTGGTGTTCCAGAAGTGTCACACATGCCACCTCCCCCAGCCAACACGTTATCCCCTCCCACGCCTCCACCCAGCATCCCCTCACGCAACTCCTTCAGTGGGTCTCGAGCTGCACCTCCTCCTCCACCTCCACGCACAAACAACCATGCTCCACCTCCTCCACCTCCCGTCTCTGCTCCACCACCGCCACCTCCACACTCTCGGGGTCACATGCCTCCGCCTCCTGGCCAAATTATTGCAGGTGGGTTTGTCATTTTCAGATTTTTATTTCTGAGATGCATGGTTTAGAATTAGGGCCATATACTGTATTATGCTATTGTGATGTTCATGTGTCTGTCTATGTATAGATTTATCTTAGGTTCTTTAGTTATTTGCCTTGTAGGATTGGCAAGATTATGTTACAGCATGATAAATAATGCTATAATGATGAAAGCCTACTTCATCTTGCTCAGCCAAGCAAAACATCAAAGTAATTTTTGTAGAATGGATAAAAGGTATTAAGAATCGTATAAATGGAATAGAATAAGAATACTTTTTGATAAATATGGATTTCAGGAGGAAAGCAAAACATCTACAAAGTTTGAGGAGCAAAAGAGAAAATTCTGTCATATGCTATTTGAAAATGGGAGATTAAGGAAGGCATATGTCTAGAGAGTAGTGAGACTGAAAAAACATGAATTTAACAGTTCAGAATTATTGCACAAGGGATACTCATTTTTATTGCCTAATTAGAGGTGATTATTACACATGCCATTAAATACAAAAAAATGTTTGTAGCAAGGAGGAATAAGTATAGGAAGGGGCATCCATTACAAAATAGAAATAATTAGTAATAAAAAGATCTTTACACAATCTCTTAAATGTAATTATGTGGCATGTCTTCAAAGGGTGTTTATAGATTCAGAATTATTTTACCATCATGGAAGCTTAATTATGGAAAAAAGTATATTGCTTAGAATTTATGGAAATTCTTTATTTTAAGACTTATATGACAGATTTTCTTCAACTTTGATACTAAAATGGTAGTCCTGATTTATTGTAATGATATCATAAAGCAAGTACTTTGCAATTCCCCACCTTAGATTAGACTACTTAATTTGCCCCTCCTCCAACTTATTCCCTTAGATGAAGAAAAGACCGAGCAAGTGGTTGCTGATGGTAAGAGTGATCAAGATATTCCCCTCAGTTGCATTTTTATTATTGATTTCCTTTTGTCAACTTGACTAACCATGAAAGACTTTGCTCATGATTTCCTTTGAATTAGAGGGAACCCCAATACTTATATTTAACATGTGCTTGGTCATGCTCACATGCATGTTTATATACCACACATGTATACCTTCCTGCACAAGCCCATGTATTTACATGAAGATGCAGAAGCATATTTGAAACATACAGATGCACATGATTGTGTATGTGCACACATGAACATATATAAATATATATATATATATATATATATATATATATATATATATATATATATATTCACAAACCCATGTACATAAGCATGCACGTGTGCACACACAAATCCTCACACCTACATACTCAAATGCACACACACACACACACACACACACACACACACACACACACACACACACACACACACACACACACACACACACACACACACACACACACACACACACACACACACACACACACACACACACACACACACACACACACACATGTCCACACACACTTGAATGACTTGTGCTTTATTTGATATAACTCTTGAATTCATGCACAGAAGATTGGCAGTTTCCTTTTATACTCAAACCCATAAGCTTAAACACTTTTTATTTTTATTTGGATATTGATTAATCTTTTCCTTCATTTGAAAAACCATGTTGTTGTATATCTAATTATATTTCCATTTGTAAAACTGTTTAAGGTGGATAAGTATTGTGCATTCTGAGTGTTTGCATTTAATTTTCATTGCCTTTAAAGGAATGAATTAAGTGATATAATTGTAGGGTTTCTTTAACAAGGGTAATTTCAAACATTATTAGGCAGTTATTAGGTAACTGTCAACTATATCCTATCATTTTTTCTTTTCTTTTTTGCATAATTATAGGTTGTTGTTTTGGTTCCTGTTTTATTTGAATTCATTGTTTTTTGCTTTTTCTGTTACTTCATTTTTTCTTACACTGTCTTATAGTAATATTATCCTTAAGCTTAAACATTTGTAATGATTCCAGTGGTAGATGTAATGAGAGTAAGTTTATTCTTTGATCTCTTTTCTATCAATGTATCTTTTATCCAATATAATGTTCTCTTTCTTCCTATCCAGGACAAAAGAGCAGCCCCCTCCCACCCCCTCCCCATGCAGCCAACACCCCACCTCCTCCTCCCCCGACCTCCACCATTCCCACCCACCACCACCACCATCACCACCACCACGGTCACTCTGTGGGAACCAGAGCCGCCCCACCACCACCTCCAAGTGCGCCACCTCCTTCTTCAGGTGGAGCACTACCACCACCACCACCTCCCCCACCCCCACCTGCAGCCTCAGGGCCTCCACCAGTCCCTGGTGGACCCCCTCCAGCACCTCGACCTCCAGCTCCAGCTCCAGCTCCTGTCAACGACATGCGTTCAGCTCTTCTGGAACAGATACGTTCAGGTTCTACATTGAAGGTAAGTGCTCTTTGGATGTTTAATTTTGCAGATATTTAGAGATTGATAGGTATAGATGTAAGCAATAGATTGGTAGATATATATATTCATATATATATATATATATATATATATATATATATATATATATATATATATAATTTGTATATATAAATGTATATGCACATATATGTTTGCATAAGTATATTCATTTATTTTATTTATTATTTCAAATAATTATTTAGTCCTCTTAAATATCATGTTGCATATTTATAGAGAGTTCGAGGATCTGTTTATTTAGTCTGTATATATCATTTGATATTTAATCCATTAGTTTTGGCATGGTGGCAGTGAAAAATGCATGCCCATATTGGCACCAACCCTAGCAAAAGCCAAGCCACTTTCCTTTGTTGCAGTGCTTTCATATAAGACTGTTAGGTTCTTAACAAAGGTTTATTGGGATCTAACACCAGGTCAAGGTTTAGAAAAGGGAAACATTAGGAAAAGAAAATGCGAATTTGCATTTGCTTTGGAAAAGTTTAGAGGAATATATGTCTTGAATGTTATACTGAATTCCCCTAGCATATCTTATTATGTATAGTGGAATGAGGAAAATTTTGGAAACTCTGGGAGGAAATTTTGATTATTTATGTTGATATAGCACTAAATTTATATATTATATTCTTCATGGCCTGTCTGAAATAATATTTCTAGAATAAAAAAAAAAAAAAAAAACCCCTTGATAAGTAATGGAAACAAATGCTAAAGAAAATTGACCTTTAGGAGAAAATTAAAGACTGAATTGGGTTTCTTTTCAAATACATAATACAGAGTTGCCAAATGCAAATCGGTGATACTGACATGCCTGTAAGTATTGTTCAGGTATGATGTCACTTCCCCTGATATTCAAGTCTTGATGTTACTTTTGTTCTGTGTATAATCAAGTATGTATACAACTTGTATACAAATTATTTCCAAAACTTGATATGATACTTCAAAGAATATGTACATATATTTAAATGGCTATTGATGGATGGAATGTTACTTAAACCTTGATACCAAAACAGGTATAGTTTGGTAGTACTTGAGTTGATTTAGTACATAGTATATAAAAATTTAATCCCCGTATGCTGATAACAGTTTTAAGACTTATGATACTCAAAGTTCTAAATATAAAAAGGAAATGTATTTTTCTTTAAATGAAGGTGCTAGAAATGGACAAAAATGTATGCTTCTCTGATACTGCATTTGTGTGCATGTTATTGTATTTTGTACTAACACAAAAACCAAGTTTCTAACATTGATTTTTCCTAAATAAGGATTGTGCATGGTTTTGTATGAAGGTGTATGGAAAATGTTTGTCTTTTCTAAGAGACTCTCCCTCCATCATAAAATGGAATTTGAATTAGAAATACTTATTAGTCTGATGCCTTTCATACTCTACATTTGTCTTTCAGTCTGGATAGACTCTCTTTATAACTCTGAAAATATGCATGTGTGAGTGGAGATGCTGAATGGATGTTGCTTTGAAATGATGTATGATGGTCCATGTCTTTAAGAGAATTTTATTAGATGAAGCTAATATGGTCTGGTACCAATGCTTTTAATGGAAGTAACAGCAAGAAATTCTTTAAGTTTAGATTATTATTTAAAGTAGTACCTGCAAGTAAAATCTTTATGCTATGGCATGAGCAGGCAGATTGACAGATATCTGTGTTTTGTAATTTGCAGCTGTTCTCATTCTAAATATATACCTTATTAAATATTTTTGTTCAAAACACAATTTTATCAGGTATCCAGTAATTCTGTGGTTAAATCATACAGATTTATGCTAAATCTGATAATACTTTATAAGATTAATAATATGAAATATAGAAGGGAATCGAATTACATCTATTTATGTGTGTTTACTGGAACTGTGCTTTTGATCACTTTAAAAGATTACTAAAAAGAGGTCAGTCCTTGATATTTCAGCATAGGAAGGGAAATGTAAAAAGGTCTTTAGAATACAGATTCTCAACATTCATCCTATATACAGTACTGTAGACTGCCCAGGTCACTAAAAGATTATGTAGGAAGAGCTAATCAGAAGTTGGTATTCTAGAGGAAGAATCCACTTGATACCCAAGTATAAGTTCTTATAAAATTTAGCTGTAAACTTGATCAGTTGCAGAATTTCCTTTTTTTATATGAAGCTTTTTATAACTTATTTGCATTTTATAGTAGTATGCATTTTTACTTACATTAAAGGTTTTTCCATGCTAATCAAACTGTTGTTACCTTAGTTACCTTGCAATATATATTTTAAATTAGCTCTTTCCTTATAATTATTTTTCTGCCCCTGGTCTTCCTAATTATGGTAATAGGGCTAGTAAATTTAAATGGGTTGGTATTCTTAACCTAGTTTACAAAATGCTATAATGCTGATAAAAAAACAACAACTTAATTTGGTTAGGTAACCTACAGTGTGCTTGGAAATTACTGACTAAAATAATTAATTAATGTTGAAGTTACAAAACCTCTTTATCATTTTTGTTTTTGTTTGTTTATAATTGAGTTATCAGTTTTGTTTCTAACCATGCTTATTAACTTTTTTTTTATGCATAAGAACTAAGGAAGCCTCTTGCTATAGACTTAGAAGTAAAAGTTTTGCTAAATAGATGAAATCACTTTTTTCATAGTTTTCGATGACAAGAATAGAGATACATTCATTTGACTTCTGAGTTGCTCATAGTCCATTCAAGGCTGGAGGTTTCCTGTTGTCTTAAGGTTGAATTTAAGGTAATGATTTAATACACTGAGCCTGCTCTTTTCCCCCCTCTCTACAGCCCAGTAGTCAGCATGATGAGCAGGTATTCATCTTATCTTTGTTGATATCAAGGCTTTTTGCTTCTGGCTGTTTATTATGTAAGATGTTGTGTGGGGGGTAATTGTGGTCGAGTTCCTCATTATTTTATTGTGATATTTTAATCCTCTGTTTATTGGGGATGGGGAAATTTATCTTGGAAAATCAAAGTGGAGTTGTAACTTTGCTATACTTGTTAGTGGATGGGCCACCTTCAGCTTGGTGTCACTGTGTGTGCACAATGCAGACCACGTGTTCATGCACATTAAGTGTTCTAAGTTGGGTCTTTATTTGCACTCTGGGAACTGCTGAAGTGAAAATAGAATGCATGCCTTTCAGCTTATGTTCACCTTGTTTTTTGCTTTACCTTCATCACTTGCTAGTTTCCTTGCTTTACTTAAAATTGCAGTTGTTCTTGTAAGTAGTAAGCATCTTACCAGAGGAGGGAGTTTTTGAATATCTCAAGAGCAGTAATTGAGAGTTTAGATTACATATAACTATTAATGATAATAATATGGTAATAATGATGATGATGATATAAAACACTAATAATAATGATAATAAAAGCACTGATGATAATAATGATTATAATGATAATAACTGTAAGCCATGTGAAAAAAAAAAATGTTACAGGCATTTATTAATGTTTTCAGTGTGCAGTGCCATCCAGTTTTATCAGTTCATTTTTAAAGAGGTTTTTCATGATGCCTTAAGTCTTTTGCTTTACAGTTAATACAGACACTTACGATTTTTTCTGCACTTGCAAGTTTGTAGTAGCTTTTAGGAGTGTTTTTTTTCTATCACCTTGTAACTATTAATTTATTTTGAGTTTGCAGGAGTTGTAGTCTGTTGCAGTTTATTTATTGCAGATTACTACATTATTGTGTCCTTGCTTTTGTATATAAAACTTTTCATTAAGAGTTTAAACCAAATTGCAACTGGAACTACATAATTGCAGGAAACACAAACTAATAACAACTTTTGATCTGTACCTCTTACGATGTTTCTATTACAGCAGCTCTGACTTATCTCAAGCTCAAGTTAGATCTAATACAGCCTGCTTAACCTTGATATTAGTTCCAAATCCCCAGTTAGTAAATGTCAACCCTTGACCTCATTAACCTCGTTAGACAAGAGGTTGTCCTTACAAGAAGAGGTTCTGGTATGCAACCATGTAAACAATTTTATATATTTTACTGTCATGTTTTGAGGGTTGTTGGTGCAATGTATAGTGCATTATAAAAGAATTGTGGTTTTGAAAGTAACTTATGCATCATTGAAGTATAGTTTCGTATTTGAATGGTATATGTCCTTTTTTTTTTTTTTTTTTTTTTTTTTTTTTTTTTTTTTTTTTTTTTTTTTTTCTTTATATCTTTATTTTTATCTTGACACTATCCCAGAAAGAGAAAAATATTGGAAGAATAAATAAAGATAATATGAAATCAAAGGGACAAGAAGGCAGTAGGTGAAATTGCAAGTTCCTGAAATATCTTTGACGATAACACAATGTTTACCCTTATCTCTCTCCATTAGAACTTTTTCTAAGCCAAGTAGAAACTGTACTCACGTTGATTTGATATATATTTATTTTCTGTATTTCGAGTAATCGCTGAGCTTAATTCTTGTACGAATAAAGTTAATTTTAAGCCTCAACCATAGTCGCTGTCTGAGTTGGAACTTGCATTGTGTAACTCCTCCCAAAATCTCACCAACAATGTCTTGATTTATCCCCTGCCATAGCTGTATAGAATCTGACCCTTCTCTCATTAACCCATTAACAACCGAGACTTGCACTGTGCACTGTGCACTGTGGTTTTCTTTTACACATAGATGGCTCCCATGGGCTTAGTCACCAAAAAGTCAATTCATAGGCCTACCTGAACTCACTTGTTTATCCCCTTCCTGGGAAGATATTTATTTCTATTTTTATTATTCTCGTTACAATACTATTACCATCAGTAGTACATAGTTATGATAGCAACAATAATAGCAATATGTTTTTAAGCTGGTGAGGTGAGCTGGGCCTACTAAATCACTTTTTGGTGACTGAGCCCTTGTGGAGCCATTTATGTGTAAAAAGAGAAAGACAAAACAAAACCATGCTGGACAGTGCATGCATTGTATACATGCAGTCCTGCCATCAATAGGTTAAAAATCTAATGTAAACAGACCTTTGATTAAATCATAACAAACTAGAATGATATGACCAAGTGATTCCTACCCATTCTGCGCATGACATATGACATAATGAAAAAAGACCCAAATGTTTTGTACCCTACCTTGATGCAATATCGTTGTGAGCCATGACTGCTTTCCATGCATAAGACTAAATGCCACCTAGAAAGAACATGCATCATGGGCCTGAACACCCCAAAATCGCCTATTAACCTTAATCATAACTGTATCCTATGTCACCCAGCCATTACCTAATCTGTAATTAATTTAAGGAAGAAGTAAGTGCTTTTCTAAACCTTTGCTAACTCTGTAGTACCAGTCCTCTTATTTATAGCTAATTTTAACCTGTAATGAATAAACCTGACATCAGTAGAGCCAAATGAGATAATGGTTATCTATATATAGCCATTTCTTTAGTAAACCTAATGGTTCCTATGCCCTTCATATGTCTGTATATGAGTATGGATCTTGTACCATTCTATAACTCTTATGCTGACTTTTGCTTAACTTGCATTTATCTGTTATGATGAAACAGAAAGTCGAGCCAGTGGAGCGGCCACCGCCTACGGATTCACGCAGTCAACTGTTGGACCAGATCAGAGGAGGCGTCAAGCTTAACAAAGTTTGTAGAGAATGATACTTTTCTCATGAACCATATATATGAAGAGTGAATATTAGAGACTTATTATTAGTTTCCAGTCCACTGTCAGTTTTATTTGCTAACCTGTGCCTCCTGTCTCCCAGGTTGAGGAGACAGCCAATGGAAGTGGTGATCATAAGTCTGCTGGACCCCAACTGGAGGGCATGGCACTGGATCTGCACCGTGCCCTAATGGGACGAGCTCTGGCCATGCAGTCGGAGAGCGACGACGATGATGAAGAGGATGTTGATGAAGATGATGAATGGGATGATGATGATTAGGAGATCTAGAATCAGTAGGTCTGTCAGAAAATTAGGAAGATCTGATTTGTTGCCAAAGCATTCCTGCTAAAAAAAAAAAATGATTGATTTATCTATGTATTTGTCAAAAAAATTGCTATTATCTGTGAGTATTGAACTTATTCTTAAGCATAGCAATATTAGGAATTAAAATTTGAAATATATTTTTTATTATATATTAAGCATTTTAGAATTTTCTAGATGAAGGTTTTGATATGAATATCATATAGATAATCAATGAGTCATTACATTAAAGTGATAGTTGATTTATGTAAGATATTCACATTTAATTGACAGCATTTTATAATTGACAAAATATCTAAAATGTTTGCAATGGCCAGTGTGATAGAGGACTAATATGTAATTATTTATCCACCACTTTGTAGATTAAACAAAAACTGCAAGTGGTGACATGTAGAATAATGTTGGATACAAGTTCCCTGTAAAGTTAATGGTTGACACAAATGAAAGAGATTGAGTGTGAGGAGTCCATGTATGGCAGTGCAATTGCATTGCCAGCTGAGAGTACTCTGCCCATACCAGAGATCTTCCATAAGCTTTAGAAACTAGTCTGCGCCCAGTTTTCTGGTGGGGATTCCACTTCTTATTCATCAGCAAGACTTATGACAAGTGCCTTAGTTTCATTTTCTTTTTTTTTTCTTTTGGTCTTTGCTGGAAGCTGGGTTTCAAAACAGGGTTCAAACCTACTTGTTAGTTACTCGATGGCTATCTCTTGCACACCGTTATCCAAGATCTGACAACCGTTCAGCCTCCATCCCTTTTGTTCCTGTCATACTTTTTGGGATAGGATAGTGAGAGGAAAGGTTGTGTTATGAAATAAATGCGCTTTAGAGGCAAAAAAAAAGAAGAAGCCTAGAATGGAGTATGGTATTGTGAAATTCATGTTTCAGTTTTTAGTATGATTAGCTTATAGGTGTTGCTTCCAAAGCTTTTGCTCTCTATAAGGACTTTTTGGTTGACATTCCTACCAAAACAAACTCATAAAGACATGTGATACAACAAAGACAGTCTTACCAACACAAACATAACACGCTTATTAACACCTGCACTCTTATCCAGATACATGCAAACAACTGTGCTTATGCTCATGCATGTACAAATATTTGCACAAAGACAGACACTGATATGGAGATTTAAACACACACACACACACACACACACACACACACACACACACACACACACACACACACACACACACACACACACACACACACACACACACACACACAAAATAATAGCAGTAACCATAAGGACAACCACACCAACAATCAAAAAACTATGGTAGGTTTGTCAGAGCCCTAATATGTTGAATTATTTTTTTACCCTTACGGGTGGTTCTGGCTGGTCAGGTGTTCTTGAGAGTTTTGCACTTTTTCAGTGCAACAGAGTTATGTACTTACATTTTTAAAAAAGTTATTTAGGTTGGCCATTTGGTCTTTTTCCTTTATCCAGTATCTGTGTGATTATAGCCTGTGGGGTGTTAGAGTACACAGAAATCCTACATAGTCATATATATATATATATTTTTCTTTGTTTTTTATGAGTGTTGGATTTGAGGCTTTGGGTTGAACTAATATCCTCATTAGGCTGAAGTTAGTTTAATTATTCATTGGTTTAAAGTGTTTTTTCTTTTGTTTTTACTCCCAAGCATGAACAGAATTGTGCTGACAAGTTATTCTTCTTCCGATACTTTTGTTGTATACTTGAATCTCTTTTTACGTCTAAGGAAGTTGTTTGTTCTTCTTGTAGGCTATCATTTTGTTAATAAGTTAGATACTCCTTCACTGACCTTCGCATCGTTTGTGTTTTAGAATCGGACATTGATAGAATGTCAGAGTATGTGAGGCTGCTATTGGAAAGCTGAATACCCGGTAATTTATTATAATGATATCAAATCCTTAACGAAAACAGAATTGGTAGAGAAAGATAACAAAGAACAAGTTATTGTTTCCTTTTCCAAGAAGTGAAGGCTTGTATAATTTATTACCTGATTTGTTCCTTCTATTTATCTCTTTAACAATATTATTATGACTAATTGTATTTGTAACTGCCATTTAGTAAACAGATGTTGATACAGGTATTGACACATATGATGGTGGGATATATGATTTTGAGTTGTTGGTGTTTGCCCTTGTTTCTTTTTTATATACAGTATATATATATATGTATTCATATTCATGAGTTTTCTTTGTATTTTTAATGTGGACATGTAACTATATTGGATTGCTATTTATTAATTCAATTTTGCCTCCATAAACTCTTCGTGTTTTTGGTTCAGGTTTACATTTTCTCCGGAGAGACATGGGTTTTCCTGCACATTGAAGAACACCATCACTCACCCACTCAGACACACCAACATACATAAAGACACAAATATACACTCAGACAAAGACTAACACATAAAAAGGCACACACACATGCGCTTACACACTTGCGCACACACATTTGTACACACGCACATGTGTGCGCACACACACACACACACACACACACACACACACACACACACACACACACACACACACACACACACACACACACACACACACACACACACACACACACACACACACACACACACACGTGTATATGTACATGTATGTAATTATTATAATATTGTATATGTATATACTTATATCAACATACAAGTTACCAGTAGCCAGACATAAATGGAAATAGAGTCGTTTTAGAAAATAAATATTTTTGTATAGTTGTCACCTCATAAATTTAATATGCTCACATTATCCTTAAGAGAATCAGCAAATGCGTCGTTTTCAGGGTCTTTCAAAATGTGGAAAAATCTGGAATCTGGGAATTGATAAGGGGGAGTAGGCCTACATCAATTTAAATTAATATTAAGCAAGGATTTTTTTTTTTTCCAAAATTAGTTCTCATATTATTCAACATGTTCTTTCTGTTTTGTTTCTGGCTATTTGAGATTTGACTAATGTGTTTGTGTGTGTATGTGTATAATTGTATATATATATATTTATATCTTGTCTCTGCTCTTTTGCCTTACTGGAGAAGATTTACAGATGGATGATCTGTTCATTATTTGTTTAAGACCTGTTTTGTTTCCAAGATGTGATTGGGTGAATTCGTATTTGACATTTCTTTTATAATAAAATCTTATGCACGCTCTTACCTCAGTACGATAACACCGAGATTGATCAGAAAGTATATAGAAATTAAGAATAGGTTAGATTTTGAAGAATAGTGGGCTTTGGCTAAACTTATGTACTATTTTCAACAACTTTTGATCAAAATAAGAAATGAAGGTAAAAACAAAAATAAATGATTAATAGTTGGCAAAGGACATTTGAATGCTACTTCTCTAATTGATATTAGTTGCAAACTTGAATGATGAACTATGGTAGATGCCCCAGATACCTAAAAGGAAGCTACCATACTATTTATGAGAATATCCAACATATCCTGATTGAATGTAGTGTCAGCTTTCTTAATAGTGCATAGCATGGCCAGCAGTCAACTATCTTAGAACTATCTTTTTTATTTCCACAGTGTGCTAGAGATCTGATTATGCAAAGAACCTTGTAAACAAAGAAGAGATGTAGCTCAAAGATATCTTGTATGGTAAACTGCAATAGACAAACTCTTCAGTTTTAAATGCTATGCTGAGATAGAAAGACAAAGGTATGGTGTCTAAGCTACATATAACGCTCTAAGAAAGGTGATATTGTATGTCAAACAATGACGAAATGATAGATCTGTAAATTATAATCCTTTGCATACCTCCGTGAATTTATTAACAAACATAATCTCTAAACTTCTTGAATAAAGTCTTTGACTTGAATTATTGGTTATTGTAATT
>BOPN01000822.1:70000-75000 GCA_017312705.2 Penaeus japonicus
AGTACTACCACCACTACCACTAGTACTACTACTACTATTGTTATTACTATTACTGTTACTACTACTACTATTACTACTACTATTACTATTAATATTACCACTACTGCTATTACTACTACCACTTACACTATCACTACCATTACCACAACCGCCAATACAACCATTACCACCACCACTACCACTCACACAACCACAACCACTTCTACAATCACAATCACTGCCACAACCACTTCCACAACTACAACCACTTCCACAACCACAACCACTGCCACAACCACCACCACAACCACGGCGCTACTACTACTACAACCACCACCACAACCACCACCATCACCACATTACCACTACAACTAATCATATTAAGAGAAAAGAAAGATATGAAGATAATAGTCTTGGGTGACTATTTGATGTAGTACACGAAGCCTCAGTGGGTCACGAGATTAGAGATTCATGAGGGTGATAGGAAGAGTAAAGTGATAGGGAATAACTACCTCTACTGTAGCAACTACTAGTGCTAGTATCATTTAAAAATATTAACTATTAAACTATTAATACCACCTGTTTCTACTACTGATACATCACTACTACTCCTACTACTACTGTCGTTGCTATTACTAGTACTACGACTTATGGTGATTGATAGACAAATTAATAGTTGAATGGGCAACTATACGGGAAAGCAGATAAAGTGAGTGATGATTAAAAAAGATCAACGAATAAACTCGATTAAGATCTTTTCCAAGTGTTTTGCGGATAAAAAAGAACAACAATAATACAATGCAATTCAACGCCATTATCTCAAGGCAAACCGTATCGAATCGCATCTGGTTTCCTTGAAACCAAGAAACAGTTATTCGTCCCTGGGAAACATACCAATAACAAGGCTATGCGAACATTTTGATTACTCCTTTCTTTAGTAAGCAGAGATTGGTGTTATGTAGTAGACTGAATTGGGATATATGGGAATGGGAAACGCTGATAAAAAGGGAAATAGGATAATAATGATGGTAGTATAAATAAATAGAATTCTACGTGGTCCTCTCTCTCTCTCTCTGTTGGTGTTATAATCACATTCTCGGAAAGTTTGGTTATCATAAAATACCTCTGCCTTTTCTAACAAGAAATTGTATTTTTCTCAATTGTTAGCAGTGATAAAGCCACATGATAACCTTTTTCCCTGAAGAAGATGCAATAAACATTATTGTAATAAAAGATATTTTGAATTGTTAAGTCGGCAGTTTACATGAAACTGAGAAAGCGAGCGAGCGAGCGAGCGAGAGAGAGAGAGAGAGAGAGAGAGAGAGAGAGAGAGAGAGAGAGAGAGAGAGAGAGAGAGAGAGAGAGAGAGAGAGAGAGAGAGAGAGAGAGAGAGAGAGAGAGAGAGAGAGAGAGAGAGAGAGAGAGAGAGAGAGAGAGAGAGAGAGAGAGAGAGAGAGAGAGAGAGAGAGAGAGAGAGAGAGAGAGAGAGAGAGAGAGAGAGAGAGAGAGAGAGAGAGAGAGAGAGAGAGAGAGAGAGAGAGAGAAAGAGAAAGATAAGAATTTATAACAAATTTCTCCATCCAGGCAAACAAACAAACCTTTTTTCACCACACTAAGATACGACCCTTTATTGTTACGGTTAACACTGATATATTTGCTTTATCTGTGATGACGACATCTAATCTCAGATAAAACTGGATATCATACTTCCTCTCTCTGCTGTAGCATGTCACATACGTGCAATGTGACTTCCGTCGGGTTAAATTCATCTACAAAATAGTACATGGGTGTCGACCTAGGCCTATCACGGACTAATTATGTAAATAAACTGTTACATTTATTTATTCATTTTTGTTTTTGTTTTGTTTATTTTTGTTATTGTTTAATCAGAACAGCGTTGATGCTAACTTACAATCAGTGTGATTAGATTACTTTGAACTGACAGCCCTATCTCTCCTCCCACAGTTACAGTTCTAACAGTGTAGTGGATCTAAGTGTGTTAAAGTATGTATTTCTTTCGCCTGGTCTTTAACAATATGCAATGCTCTTTTATGCATCGGAAGGTTATCCTTGTACTGTATTAGCGCATGTAGTATTAAATATTAACGAGTGTATTGGTTACATGTTCTCTATGGCGAGCGTGTAAAAGCCATGAAAGAAAACATGAAAAGTATAACTTGTTCTCATAGTTTATAATAATTACTAAAGTGATTTCTCACTCTCATAAAACGAATCGCATATAAAGAATTTAAAAAGTCACATCACAATACACCTATACGAATAGTATCAACCCCCCACCACCCACCCACCCAACCAAACTAAGTGAAAACCCCAAACACCAAAACAACAACGAAAAATTCAGTCGAAGCAAAATCCCACACCCTTAAGAAAGAATGTAAACAAATGACGATCGTTCTTCTCCCAAGATGATCCCTTCTTCGTCCCTGGCTCATCCTTAATTAAGGTCCACGCATCCCCGAAGACGACGACGACCTAAGGACACTCGCGCCGTCCTTGCCCTCGCCCTTGTGTCATGGCGGCCACCAAGAGACTTCCTCCAGAGCACTCGCCGTCGGTTCTGCTCAGCAAGGAAGCCAGCGACAGGATCTTCACCATAGTGGGTCTCAAGAGTCAGGTGAGAAAAGGAGTCCTTTGATGCTATTTTTGAAGGTATATGTAAAGGGTCATGAATATGAAAATGTTATCATGTACACATATACTTCCGTTGGGTATTCAGCACTGTTACGTTTGAATAAATTCGTGTAGTTATGATCCTTTTTTGTCCTGTCAATGCTATCAGGTAGATAGAAGGATTCCAATCCCTTATGGCCCTATGGCACAAGGAAATATAACCACCATTATCGTCATTCTTATTATTGTTATTTTTATTATCATCGTTATTATTATCATTATTATTTTTGTTATGAATAGTATAATTTTTATCATTATCATTATCACTATTGTTATTATTATCATTATCATCATTATCATTATCTTTATCATTACTATTATCATTATCTTGAATAACATTATTATTATCATTATCTTTATCCTCATTTATATTAACACCGTTATCCTTATTATCATCATTATTATCATTATTATTATAATTTTAATTATCATCCTTTATATTATCACCGTTTTCTTTATTATCCGAATAATTATCATCATCCTCATTATCCTCATTATTATTACTATTACTATTATCAACATAAACTTTTTACCATCACTATTGTTACTATTATTACTATCACTTTAATTATAATCATTATCATTATTACTATTATCGTTTTCGTTATCATTATCATTATTATAATCATCATTATCCATATTATTATCATTGGTATTATATTATCATCATTATTATTAACATTATGCTAACCATGATCATAGTAATGAAAATATTGATAATAATATTAATAACAATAATGAAAATGATAATGATATTGATAACAATAATATTAATGATGATCTTAGTAGGAGTGATGATAATGATACTAATTACAATACTAATGTTAATAATCAAGATAATGATAATAATAGTAATGTTAATAATGATGATAATGGTAATGATAATCATAATAATGATTGTAATAAAAACAATAATAATAATGATAGTAATAACAATGATAATAAAAATTATAAATGAAAATGATAATGATTATAACAATTTTGATAATAACAACAATAATGAATAATAAAGATGATGGTGATGGTGATAATAATAACAATGTTAATAATGGAAATTATAATAATAGTAATAATGCTGATAATGATAATGATGATGATGATGAAAATAACAATGATAATGATAATGGTGTAATCTTAATGATAACAATAATCATAATCATTGCTGTTATTTTTATCATTCTTATAATTTTACATAATTATCATCATTATCATTATAATCAATACCATTATTATAGCTATTATTTTCATTATCATTATCATCTTATCATTATTGCTATAATCAATATAATTATCATCATTATCACTATCAATATTTTTATGATAGTTGTCCTCCTCATCATCATTAGTTTTATGATAATCGTTATCATCATTATCATTATCATTATTATTACCATTCTTATCATTATGACTATCACAACTGTTATCATTCATTTATCATTTTCAGGCTAGATCAACTAATGTTTTTTTCGTTTGACTGCTTAATAGAACAAAAAAATTTCAGGAGGTAACTGATAGTACACCAGGGCAGGAATTCCAAACTTTTTCCTTTTTCTTTTGGACCTTTTGCTTGAATTATCTTTTGGAAGGATAAATGCTCATTTTCCTATTGTTACCTGTTGAGTGAATATATTGTGTAATTGGGTATATGGTTATAATGATGGTGGTATTTTGAAATAATGAATCTGTCTTTAATGGCCTTCTTGTGGGTATTTATGCATTCTACACTGGAACTTGTTGGAATTATGAGCTGCAATTACAGACCTACAGTTCTACAAGGATGAGGAATAAAAAGGAAGTTTTCGTTATCGGTTTTATGATGGCGACATGTTACTTGAATCTCGAAAATGTATCTCTAAAATTTACTCATGATATACGAAAAAAAATAATGAAGAGTTTTAGAAACAGCATATATGTATAGACCCTTCCCTTTCATAGCTAGATTGTAATTTGATAAGATCTTACTTTAATCTGTCTGTATACCAAGCTATAACACACCTTTGTTGTTCAAATAACGTTAAATAACATGCACTTCGTATACTTAAAAAGTTCTCAAGTGATATTTTCCTTCAGATTCACTAATGTTTTTTTTTCATAATGGTTTGTACGAAATACATCTAGACACTTGGTAATTCGTAATGCAAAGAATCACCATACAGTCTACGGACCAGAAAGAATTGCCTTGCCATCCATTGTCAAAGACGACGAATGAAAAAAAGAAGTCCTACTGCTCTAAAGCCGCCTCCCCCCCCCCTTGCAGGTTCTAGCCTCGGGGGTCGCTGACGTGCTGACGGCGGAGGGCGAGGAAGTCCCGGATGACTACAAGGACTGGC
>BOPN01000822.1:80000-82500 GCA_017312705.2 Penaeus japonicus
TTACAGTCTAAATGACAGGCCATACACCCATTATATACCGTGTCTTCTGCTTGTCTGCACTATTCTGTGGTATTCTTTGGTATATGAACATGGTATTACTGGTTTGACTCTCCTGATACCATTGTACCTAAATTCCGCTACGTACTAAACCTGTGACAAATCAGGCATTAGATTAATTGCAAATTCGTCTCTATATTGGTCATATAAAATGGTAATATCTTCATCAAATGAAATACAAAACCATCTTTATATTGATCTTGTGACACGGCCTAATCTGACACCAGATACAATTACGCTGATCAAGTGACAGAATAGACAGATTATAAATTCACCGCTACGTTGGCCTTATGACACAATCAGATCTGACACCACATAGATCATAAACCCATCCCTGCGTTGGTTTTATAACAAGACCTAATCGGGCACCAGGTAGATTCTAAATTCCCCTCTACATTGATCACTTAACACGGTCGAATTAGACGCCAAATGATGATTAATTCATATCTACATCCGCCACATGACGGTTAAATATAATAGCAGATGAAGAGCAATATTTCCCAAGAGTTACGTAGATCAGACAGCAACTTCGTATATGTCAAGGAAGGTCAGATAATGAAACCACGGGATGCTGTTACGGAGCTACAGGTACACTGTAGGATAAGATAAGGGATGCTGAGGTGTTGTTGGGGACAGATAAGGGGATGGAAGGATAGGTAGTGGAAGGAAGGGGAGAGGGGGGGATGAAGGAAGGGGTGGGGGAGGTAGATAGATGGAGCGAGGGGGAGTGCCGGAAGAGGGAGGGTAATGTGAATTCAGTGGAGGGATTAATGATAGAGGGAGAGGGATGGGGGAGGGGGGGAGGGTGAGGGAAAAAGGAAGGAGAGTGAAGGATGAGGAGGGGGAGGAGACTAATAATAGAGAGAGGGAGGGAGGGAGGGAGGGGGAGGATAGCGAAGGGAATGGAGGGGGGAGATTTTGTGGGGAAAATACTAGTCAGAAAAAGGTTATAATTATGTAGTTCTATAAACTGAAATATCGCTGTTCCATATATCAACTAAATTCCACTTTCATTAAAGATTTGTTTACACGGTGAAAATACCCGTTCTCAATGACACCTTACACACCAACTCAAATAATTGAAGATAAATCGCTTTAAATAGATGATTCCAGATTAAGTATCATGCAAGAATTCACTTGTCATTAACTAATAATAACTATGATGTAATTAATGATAGTGACAGGGATACCAACGGCAAGACTGGTGATAATATCAGTGATAAGAGTGGTAATATTAACAATGATATAATGATGATAATGATAATGATGGCAATGATAATAATGAAAATAATAAAAATTACAATAGCAGAATAATGGTGATAATGATGATAATCGTGTCAATGATAATGATAATAATGATAATGATAATAATGACAATGATAATGATAACAGTAATGATAATGATAACCTAAAATACAATACTACTGGTACTACTACTACTACTAATAATAATGATAATAATAATGATAACAATTACAATACTGACGGTAATTATGATAGCAATAGTAATAATAATAATGATCATGATACTAGTAATGGTAGTAATAATCATAGAATAACAACAATGAGAACGATGATAACAATAATGATAGTGATAATAATGATAATAATAATGATAATGATTATGATGATAATGATAACAACTTAATAGTAACAACAAAAATAGCAGCAGCAGGATAACAACAAAGGAATATTATAATAAAAAAATTATAATGATAATAATAATTTGAATGGTATGAATAACAAGAATAACATTTATGATGATGACATTGATAATGATGATAATAATAGTATTGATAATAACAATAATGATGATAATAATAACAATATTAATGATTATGATAATAAGAGTGATAAGGACAATAATGATTTTAATGATAATGGTGATAATGATACTACTACTACTACTAATAATAATAATAATAATAATAATGATAATAATAATGATAATACTAATGATAGTAATGATAATGATGAAAATAATGATATTGATGGTAATAATGATAACAATGATTATCACTATCAGTATTAATATAATAAAAAATATATAATAATTCTGATGGTCATAATGATGATACTAATCAACTTAATCATCATCATTGCCATGAATATAACAGTAAGAATAAAAGAATAACAACAACAACAACAAAAACATCCAAGAGAAACGTGAATCAAGCACTTTCGAATATCCAAAGGCAATACTAATTCCACTTCCCCCGTGGCAAGTCCCAGATAAAGTGACAGCGCTATCTTGATAAACAAGTCTTGCTGCACGAAGTGATATGGCACAGGCAGCCCTCACAGTCTTGCCTTGCCCACCCAGTGTACGCAGACGGGACGGCCACAAAACGCTTTTTTTTTCCCGCCATGGCTGATTTGCTGTCCTGGTGCGCTTTCTGTTTGTCTTTTGTTCGCGATGTGATTGGTAGTGAGTGAGGGTAGA
>BOPN01000822.1:92500-95000 GCA_017312705.2 Penaeus japonicus
CAACGTTGAGTGGGAAGAAGTTTGAACTAAATTGATGAATTTCCATGAATACAAGTTTCACCCGAGATTGAGAAGGGCACTTGTTCTCTAAGCCGTATTGCAGCCTTGCATCCTTGGCACCGTATTGCACAAGACCTTGGCTGTGCAGTAAGGATTGTTGCAGAGTAATGGCATCTGTGGAGATCTATATTATAAAGGATTGACAATTTAACACGTTGTAAGTTGATCCTTTGTATTATGATTATCTAAATAGAGTTTGCATTGCAATTGCACTGAACTAAAGTATGATAGTTTGGTAATGATAATGCTAATTGATAATAACAAAAACAACAACAACGCTAGAAAGGATCATGATGACAATGACAGTAACAATGATAATAATTCAGTGAAAATGAGAATAATGATGATGGTAGTGACGACGATGAGGATGATCATAATGATGACGATTATGGTGATGATATTGATAGTAATACTAATGATAATGATAATAATAATAACAATAACAATATTTATAATGATGATAATATTGATAATCCTGATGCTGGTAATGATAATGGGGATAATGATGATGATGATCATCATCATCATGATCATAATAATAATAATAATAACAATAATGATAACTTTTTACGTTACTTGTTTTATTGTTCTTAGTAATAATTATAGTAAAAAAAAAAACAAAAAAAACTAAAATAATAATGATGATAAGGATGATGTTGGTGACAATGATGATGACGATAATAATTATAATGATAATAATCATTATATAAAATGATAATGATGGTAACGATGATAATGACAATGACAAAGATGATGATGATGAAGGTGAAGATGAAGATGATGACGATGACAATGATGATGATGATGATGATGATGATAATGATAATGATAATGATAATGATAACGATAATGATAGTGGTAATGATGGTGATGATAATTATGTCAATAATGATAATGATAATAGTAGTTGTAATAATAATAATAATGATAATAATAATAATAATAACAATAATAAAGATAATTATAATAATAATGATGTCAACACAGATAATGATAATGATAACGATGATGGTGATGTTATTGATGTCAATAATGATAATGATAATAGTAGTAGTAATGATAATAATAATGATAATCATAATAATAATGATAATAATAATTAATCACAATGATAATAATAATAATAACAATGATAAAGATAATGATGATAATAATGATAATGTTAATAATGATAACAAAAATAATGATAATGAAAGTAATAATAATGATAATGATCATAATAATGATAATAATGGCTAAGGTGATGATAATTTTGACAATAATAAAAACAGTAAAAACAATGATAATGTTGATAGAATTATCATAATAATGATAACAATAACGACAATGATGCTGATAATTTTAATCCAAGTAACAACACCAATACAGTAAACAAGCACAAGTAACAAAAACACGAACACCAATAAAATGAATACCTGATGGAGAGACCAGTCGTAACATGAATAATATTTCTAATAATACAACAGTTATGGTCCTCGCATTGCTGCGTCGCACAGAGCACTGGCACTGTTATGGCACCCTTACAGCTCGTGGCAACGCAAGTAACGTGGGTGACTTTTGTCATCTTTGCGGGAATGGCAAAGATTAAGGGTTGAGCTCATGCAGTGAGTGATAAACTATGTTATCTTTAAGATCAGTGAGAGTGTGTATAATGCTTGGCTGTCGTGATGTAGATGATTAATGGCAGATAAAGTGACGAACGGTTGGGAAAATGGTGCCGATATTTGTTGCCATTTTGGGAAATAACTGTAGAAGCGTATGATGAAACAAAACGTACACAGCGTGAAGTTAGTGCGTTGAGTAATGATGTATTTGTGTGCATGTATAAGTAGAATGAATGTAGTTTTCTTTGTCCCTTTCTCCACCCCAAACGTTTTAAACAACACTCGTTTGTACTTGTTTGCTGTTCATGGCGATGCAAACGGAACACGTCTACTACTGAACCCGTGATTCACATGATCAAGCCCCTCTCCTCGTGAATCATTCCGTTCATTATAAAAAGGCAGTTCAAACCGATCAGTTGGCACCCCTGCCCCGTCTCCATCCGCTTACCACATGTGTCAGTGAGTTGTCAGCCCTGCTTGGTGGAGGAGCTCCCGGCCCCACGTAAGCACAGAGGCGCTCAGCTCGCACGAAGCCTTACGAACAGACAATGTACCAGGATTTCGCGACTGGTCGTGTATTTACGAGTTGTGTTTTCGAATTCTCGAGCAACTGATCTTGTGAGAAGTTAGAGATATATTTTCTCGGAAAGCTAGACTGTTTCGGAGTGATCCTAGTGTGTGGTGAACATGTAAATATTAGATGTGAGTTTTATTGAAAAATAGCGAGAGGCGAGTTGCGTGAGATCTCGCTCGGAATGTAAGAACAAACGCGAGCATGAAACAAGTAAAACTTTGGTTGCAAAAGGTCTGCTTTACCCTTGCGCCACTTTAAAGAC
>BOPN01000822.1:100000-112500 GCA_017312705.2 Penaeus japonicus
TTTTTATGCCAATCTAAATGAGTCTTGTTTTCGCAGGTAAATTTATATCAAGAACAAGTGGGTTTGTTAACAGGAAAAGCTGTAGAGGAAGAGCCTGTTGAACTCAGGTGTGGTATTGTTATAAAACATTGGTGCTTGAATATATGAATTATAATTATTTTCCATTTACTTATTTTTGAGAACAGATCATGAACTGAAATTAGCATATGTCTGAAACATTAGTATCATTTTTTTCACGGTTATGAGAAGGAATATTACGTATTAACGTATAATGTACATAAGTAATATATGATTAATCAGTGATTCTGATATGCCTTTGTAGAGAACCAGGTTGACAACCTTACCCTCTTATAACATTATGCCATAACGGTTTGTTTAATTTTAACTTTAACTTTAACCCTTTAATACAATGAAATTTAGGTCATAATCCCTTTAACCTTCAAATAAAGTCATACCATGAACCTTGTTTCAACCTTTTGTTAACATCGTATGCATGACATGATCCTTGTTTAAACCCGCTAATAACATCAAAATTATATCATAATCATAATTGCAGTTCTCTAATAACATTGGATTTATACCATCATCCTTATTTTAACTCGATATCAACGTCAGATTGATACCATGGTCCTTGATTTATAATAACGTCAAATTTATACCATGATTCTTGTTTTAATCCTTTAATCCCATGAAATTAACATCATGATCCTTCTTTTAATCACTCTCTCCAACGGCAGAGAGGACGTAAGCCAGCGGGTCGATGTTCCCCTGGCAGGAGACGGGGGCCTCGATGGCGCTGAGGATGACGTCGGCGAGGTCAGTCGCTGGCTGCGTCTTGTGCGCGTTCTGTTTGTCACTCTTGGCGGATTTCGGCCTCGGCCTTGTCCTCTGATGGTGTAGAGGTTGAAAAAATAGAATATGGAATGTGATACACGGAAACACACACACACGCTCACTCATTCACACGCACACACACACACACACACACACACACACACACACACACACACACACACACACACACACACACACACACACACACACATATATATATATATATATATATATTTATTTATTTATATTTATATATATATATGACATACTTGCGATGAATAGCTGAACCCAATGCAAAACCGAGAACTTTTTCCCTCGTAGGTTGGCCAGAGGAAGTCTCCGCCCTTCGATCACTTCGAAGACGCCCCTGAACACGTTTCCACTCGCTTCGAAGGTGTCGAACTCAGGTAACAGTCGCCAGTGGTTCTTTTCTGTTTTGTCATATTCTTAGACTTTAAAAATTTTGAATTACTTAACATATATTTTGTCAACTAACAGGAAAGACAGGATCCGAAAGCCAACCGATTCGAATCAAGCGAGGAAAGCCGGTTACCAGTTCGACCAACAAAGACAAACACAAACAGTGAGTGAATAGGGAAGCTCTGTGTCTCCCAAATAATTACATAAAAAAACAACTTAAAGATAATTATATGGAACGGAACGACACAAAAAGTGAGCGACCGAGAAATGTTGATAGTTTTAACTTTATTTTCCATGTTGGTTACCGCGTAGCATCAGCAGACGGACCAGGTGACACTCCTGCTGGATCGAGTCAAGTTTCAAGACGACTTTGGAGAAGAGGAGAGGAAGAACCCCAGGAGATCGCTTCCGCCTCGCTTGTTGGGCTCCTCCGGCAGTCTACCGAGGGAGGGCAAACTCAGGTACGTTGGAGGTTATTGATCATTAAAGATTATTTTGATTATGGTTACGTTACGGTTTTTATGATGGTAATGAAGTAAGAGGTATTTTGATCTATGGAGTATGCGTATATAGATTGACAAAATGATCACAAAACCGTTTATTGGCCCTAAGAAGTTGAAAATCTAAGACTTCGTAGCAAAACGCAATAAAAGAGTAAACGTAATAAGGCAAAACTCAAGAGAAGCAAAAGCACTCAAAGCAATCAGAAAGGCTTTTCAAATATAATTGACACTCTTCCATCGAAGTTAAAGCCATGGACACAAACATCCCCAAAGTGTTTAATCCTTTATACAGGAAGGACATGATTGGTCCACCGAAAGACTTCCAGCACGTGATGGGCGCGGGAAACATGCTCGAGTCCCACGAGAAAAAATCTCCTTTGGTACGTACACTGAACGGGCGTGTCGAGGTAATCCTTCTATTGCGATTTAAATCATTGGTGAAATAAAGACTGGAATGGGAGATTTCTTATATTAATCTGTTCCATGATTAATTTATCCTCACTTTACGTTTTTTAATCCTTATCCGTGATTTCTTTTTTTTTCGTAGGCACCTTCACACCATCAGAAAGAGGCACACGATGGAAGAGGAGCGAAGGAACCGTCGCAGGAGCGCGTCACGCATCTCAGGTACAGCCAAGTTCATCTCTCAGCGTGCACGTGTGTGAACCGCTGGTTCGACTCATTATCCGAAGCACATGTCAATATGAGTAAGGAGCATATGTTTCGGATTCGAGATTCGGATTCAAAACTGGCGGTTCACCCATTGGCCATCGCTGAATAGGTCAAATGGCAGCTGAAGGACTAATAAAAATCCGAAATTAAGTTTTTTTTGTGGGGTTCAGCTCGCAGGTCATCTTACTTTATTTGAAATTGATTATTTATAGCGAAGTAAATTGACAAATAAGGACAATTATCCCACGCAAACCTTAAATTTCCATTTATGTCACAGTTCTGAAACCAATAGAATTAGCAAGAGAGATCGTCATTTTATTAATCTGTATTATCCTTACTGTAATAAAAGACTGAAAGAGAGCTTTGATCCCCAGGAAGGACATGATCGGCCCGCCCACCGATTTCCACCACGTGATGGGCGCCGGGCAGATGCACACCGCCCACGAGACACCTCCTTCACACGTAGTAGGTTGGAGAGTCTTAAAGCAGTCTTAGTTAGGGAGGAAGATGGACTGAGAATTCAACTGATCAAGGGAACATTTGCGTTTTGGGGGAGGAAAATATTTTTTACCTCGAACTTTGATCAGATTTTATCCGTAGTGTGTCAACATGTATATGTGTGTGTGTGTGTATTATATATTTATATATATATATATATATATATATATATATATATATATATATATTTATGCACACACATACATACACACACACACACACACACACACACACACACACACACACACACATTTATTTATTTACGTATCAAAATTTGACTTGAAATCAAGTGTTCTTCCCCGAAATGTTTTCCAAATTAATATCGTGTGCGTGAGACACTGCCACATCCCTCCGATCGTGATGCCCTTGTCTATAAGGCCTTACTACAGCCTTTTTACGTTGTCAATTCCACTATTAAGCTCCCATAACTTCCAAATAGACTCTCTTTTTAACGTTATTAATCTATTTTCTTCCCAGCAGCCGCCGAACCTCGTTACCAGCAACACGGAAGGAAGGGAAGAGCACAAAGAAATCCCTTATTACAGACTCCCACATCCTTCAGCGGCACCTCCTCTTCCGCCTCCGGGCCCTCCCCCTTCGTCCGCCCGTCTTAAAGGCGGTAGACTGCGGTGGGTTCAAAGGCTTAAGATCAATTAAGGAGATGTGAAATAGGCATGTTTCTGATTGGAGTGAAATATATATATATATATATATATATATATATATATATATATATATATATATATATATATGTATATATATGTATATATATGTATATATATGTATTGATTTTTCATTGAGAATTTAAAGATTTCTTTTCAGGTTTATATAGTAGATATAGAATCTCTCTCTCGCTCTCTCTCTCTCTCTCTCTCTCTCTCTCTCTCTCTCTCTCTCTCTCTCTCTCTCTCTCTCTCTCTCTGTCTCTTTCTTCCCCCAATTCCTTGTTACTAACAATAAAAACAACAACAGTAGCAATAATAATAATAACAAAACAACAACAATAAAAATAATCATAATAATAGTAATAATAACAAAGATAATAATACATTTAGAAAATGAAAGACCAATCATCCTGCATCCTTCACCCCTTCGACCTTGGGGGGAGGTGGGGGGGGGGGTAAAAATCAATCACACCTTCAATCACTTTCAACCCATGTCGGCGGCATTCCTGTTTTCCATGTTGCTCTTTTTGCAAACGTATCCACACATATGTGCTCACATAGACACACACACACACGCACACACACACACACACACACACACACACACACACACACGCACGCACGCACGCACGCACACACACACACACACACGCACATACACACACACACACACACACACACACACATACACACACATATACATACACACACATACATACACACATACATACACATACACAAAATATATTTGAATAGTGGGTTTTTCTGTCATACTAACAACACGATAGAGTGTTTTTTGCCTTTCATATATATATATAAATATAAATATAAATATATATATATACATATATATAAATAAATAAATATATATAAATATATATATTATATATATATACATATATATATATATTATATATATATACATATATATACATATATTCATCAGTGTCATTCTCTACGTGACAATCATTTATACGTTTAAAGCTCCCGTATACTGACGTAGACATTGGATCATTATACTATTATGACATGGACATTCTTTATGAGTATGTCTATGGATATGTGCGTGAGGGGGGGGGTGCTGACATATTTATCTCTGTGAAATAGGGTAATTGAATAGCGTCATACTTTCAGAAAAGACATGATCAGTTCACCGACGAATTTCCACCATGTGATGGGTACCGCCCCTTACCACGCCGCGCAAGAGGGACCGACACAAATGGTAAGGAAATCCACTAGACTGCGAAATTTTCTCATAGAATGAAAAAAAAAAAAAAAATAGAAAAAAAAATAAAAATAAATAAATAAATAATAATCCGCAAACGGACATGTTGACGTTAGATATAGATGTATTGAAAAAGATAGTATCTGGAATAGTTTTTTGTGAACAAAACCAATGCACTTTTCAAGGTCGTTTTCTTTGTTATTGATATATACATCTCTCTTAAGCAGCAATAGAAAACCGCCCTACTTTCCGCTTCCCCATTAAGCATAAGGCATCTCGTATCATTACCACAGGTCACCGATAATGAACCACAAAGCAGCATGGAAGAACGGGTGGCGTCCCTTGTCAAGCTAGGTCAGGACAGTACGGATCTGATCAAACCCGGGAGGTAAGAAACGAATAGGCGGGAAAAAGAGAAAGGTTGGGATGGGAGGTGGAAAATGAGTTGAGGGAGAGATGTAAGAAGGAAGCATGGAGAAATGGAAAGGGAAAAAGATAGGGGGGGAAAGGTGAGAGAAAGAGAGAAAATTTATGAAAAAAATGGTTGACGAATGGTGTGGGAGAGTGAGAGCGAGAGAGCGAGAGAGCGAGAGAGAGAGAGAGAGAGAGAGAGAGAGAGCGAGAGAGAGAGAGAGTAAATCAGACGTACAGTCCGAGAGAAAGAGGTGTTAATCAACAAGTCCCAGATTCCCCGAAGCTACTCCTTCCTTCCTCAGTTCCAGAAAGAAGAGCGCCATCGGGCATCCCACCAACTTCCAACACGTCGTCCACATCGACACCAGCACGTCCGAATCCGACCTAAAGCTACTACTTACTGAGGTGTGCCAAACCTTGTATTTAATCTGCTAACAAATAGCAAGTGAATTATGTAACTGTTTACAGTTTGATAACTTAAGTGCTAGCCTCTTTATCTCTGAATGTTTTTTTGTTTACTAATGGGCAACACAATGCGAGACCAGCGGGGGTTAATTAAGCACTGCTCGTTATCAGAATGATGGACATAAGGCACCATCGTTACTGACAGCTTCCAAGTGCGATAAACCACTTACTCAAATAAGCTTGATGTGACCTGCAGAAGACCAGTGACGCGAGTGTGCACGGCTCTGCCCATGACATGAGCAAGGGTCCTGCATGCCGGGGAGGGGCCAAGCAGGATGGCGATGGGAAAGATGGCTTCTCAGCCACGCGCCCTTCTGCCCATACCAAGCTAAGGTGGGAGGTGTTTACGTACATCGTTTATGTGGAGTTTTAGTGTTTATTTTTTGTTTTAATGTTTGCACGGCTCATTTAGAATTCTTCATTTTTTTGATAGTATATGATGTTATGATATTATATATATTGTAAAGCATAATGTTTATCTAATTTCTCTTTATCTTAAAGGCTTATTTATTTATAGTGCTGCCGAATGGTTTACGAAGTGTTGATGCTTTTCGCAGGAAGGACATGATAGGAACCCCGACCAACTTCCAACACGTTTCGCACGCAGGATTCGACACGGGGAAGGCATAGACACGCCACACATTGTCATCAAGTAGGAATCTCTGATCACCTTACGTTAATATGTATTGAAATAAAATGTTACAAAATATACATTTGTAGACAGAGATAACATACTTAATTCGGCGGAAATATATTGAATGAACATACACTCGATAAAGCCACATAACCAAAATGAAAGTATCAGGTAATTCATAATTATTAGCTACACCTCATTACGTCTCGTTCACACATTTCCCTTGTTTACCCCCACAGGCATTACCTTATGAAGCCCCCCCCCCCACACACACATCCTGGACAGACCCAAGGCATAGCAAACGGCACAAGCTTCGATCGATCTCATTCATGCTTCGTTGGCAACCAGTGGATCAGCTGATGAAAGAATACCAAGCAAACTGGAGGATCTTTGGCTTTTCTAGTCTTCATCTTCGTCTCCTTCGGCCAGTCTTGTTACTTCCATGATAATCAAAATGTGTTCAGTCCAAAAGGATGTATCATTACACAATTATAATGAAATGAGTGTTTCATTCCTTCCGTCGATTCTTTTCCCATCATGTTTAATTTGTGAGTCTTTGTGGCTTACCAACAGATGTGCACTAAAGTATTTTTGGCAATATTCATATGTTATAGATATATGATCTTAGCTATGAAGATCGAATCCAATACTTCATGAACAACAATTTTTGTTGTTGTGAATTTATGATTCTAAACGAACGGAGTATGATTCAATAATTCCTCTCTTATGTTTCCCTCTCCTTGTCTGTCTCTCCTGTATGTCTGTCTGGCTTTCAAGCTGTCTCCCCCCCCCACTATCTCTCTACTCACACAAATGAATAAGTAAATATATATATATGAATTATATATATACATGTTATATATATATATATATATATATATATATATATATATATATATATATATATATACATATAAATGTTTACACACACATCCAATTAACGAAACTAAATGTGTATTTTGAATAAGAATAATAAATGCAGTAAATAATAAAAAAAACTATAAAAAGGATAACTTTATTGAAAAAACACGTACACATCACAAAACAGAACGAAAAATAATTTGAATTAATTTAGATATAAAAATACTTTGTCCCCAAAACACCAAACAATTTAACAAGCCAATTATAGAGCCCAGCAATTCCTCTTTAAGAAACACCGAGTATCATGTACTGGCCACGTTTTTTGAGTTCGAGTAGTGTCTGTCAAAATGTTCCCTCAGTCTTGTATTTGCGTCGTGGTTTCTTGAACGTCTCCGTATTTTCGCTGCCATGGAGAAGATTACGTTTCCGTGGGAAAAACTTTTCCATAATGAAGTGCCAGCATGTCCGAGGATCTCCTGTTCAAGCCTGAGCGATGACGATGCTTCATACAATGCATCAAAGTAAGCAGTGCCGTGTTGGTAGTTTGCAGGGCCGTGGATTCAGATATACTTGATAATGCATTGCAATAAGAATGGTAGTTGGGTATCAAGATAAGAATGCATGCGATGAATTGTATGTTTACTTGTTCTAGAGGTAGCAGCTGAGACTTTGGTAAATGTTTAAAGGATAACTCATGGTGGCTTTCCAAACGGAGTCTTTTCTGTATGCATATTGGCTGGGGTCTATCCAAATAAACTTGAAACGCTGTGATTTGTGGTGGAAGGCCTACATTTTTTAGTACTACACCAGTGGTCTTCAAAGTTTTGACACAACCAATTTTAACATACTTGTCTAGTATAAGACGTCAAGTTTGCAAGGAAGGGCTTGGACTAGTTCCTTATTTAACGATAAATCACCATGGAGGCCTACAAGCTCTATTTTGGTAGAATAACCGTTGTTGATTTATTGGTCTTGTGGCGCACATACGGTTGTCCACTGTCTCCTAAAAAATTATTGGTCTTTTGTGTTGCTTCCCCACAGTCCGAATAAAAAGGGTCAATAATCTCGTGTTCTGAACTAATCCATGAGGGAAAATTTTCCTATACTAATTTCTTCCTGTCCATTTACTTTAGATTATTATTCTTTACTGATATGCATGTGGTCATAGTCAACCCCCTCGCGTTTGCCACTGACTTATCCTAAGAAAGGGCTTCGATAATTGCCAATAAACATTTGCCACGTGTATTCTGGCAAGGTGGAGCTTTTGAAATTGTTTAGCAACTTCTTGTCAAATAAATAACCAGACTAAACAATATCTTGCCAGTATATACGTGGTGGCTAGTTTGTTGACGTTTACCGAAGTGCCAAAAAAGCGGATACAGCACCGGATTCAGGCTACTTTAGACTGTAGGCCTACAATCACAGAACATGTCAAGATTCAAGTGGATTAGAATAAGACAACCAACACAACTATACAAGAAAAGTCCGCTTCGAAATATAAAAAGATGGTTAACATCTCACGCCTTCCGTGTTCGGTAAAAACGTATCGTATTCGTTAGTGTGTTGGTGTCTGTCTTTAATAACCCATTGGATGCCGAGTATCCATTTTCGTGTTTTGGCTTCAAAACGGGCACCTGTGCCACATATTCGGCACACAAAGCAAGCATCACTAGGTATATCAAAGGCTTTCTCGCTCTTTTATTCACTCCATATGATACAAGCATTTTGTTATTTTCAATTTATTACAAGACTTATATGTGCCATATTGTAATTGACTAAAATTGTAGTATATAGTCCAGAACAGACAGAAGTAATGCAGTTTTAAGGAAGGAAAAATGCAACTTTTTTTCTTTCATCTTTCGTAAATAGTTATGAAAAAGAAATAGCCATCTTTGAAAAAAAGCAAAAAGAAAAACAAAAAACATTAAGATATGGCGATCTGTGCTTACGGCTGCAAGTGCCACATCAGAAATCAGCCATACTGGCACAGGGAAACTTGCAGCTGCTGCTCATGGTCTGGTTCATCATCCTCTTCTCTTTATGCTTGCACACCCTACACCGCCCGTACTTTGGAACCGGAGGTCGCTATCTTGCTGTGAGTCACCGCTCTCTGAAGTTAGAGACTGGATGGTCGCCCTTCAAGGTTTACTCCTCTGCTGGTGCCAAGAGAGAGAGAGGTGCCATCTATGTTTGGGATACTTTGTTAGACCCATATTCCGATAATTATAGTAATTATAATGATAACTTCTAAGAGTCTGATCGGCAAAAAACAACGATTTACTTGCAGCGGCATTTTCACGTCACCCGGGCTGTAGGTACACTCACGTCACCTGTATCCAACGTGTTAATGAGATTTTAACGGCGGTAGTTAACGCCCCACTGACTTTTTGAAATGTTCTAGAAAACGTTCAGTGTCATCTTTGGAATTACTGAAAATATTCTTTAAGGAATATATACTTTCTCATTTGTTGTCGACGATAACTAATCAGTGATAACGCAATAGGAGTTCCAACTATATTACTAAATTTTCTGTAAATATATTGCGGGTAAATGTAATTTCATAAATATGCTGAAATTGAAAGGTTTTCTGTGCCTCCTGTTTTATCCAAAAACATATTAATTTTACTGTGATGAACCGCCTACAATCTTGAGTAGAGGTGAAGGATTATGAAATGAATGATAACCCGGGGAGCAGAAATGAATAGGCGAGAAGTAGCCGTCCATCAATACCAACATTTCTGACCATTAATAATCGCAAAAGTGGTGAAAAATGTCTACCTAATAACAGACACAGGTCAATCAATCTGCTCTTGTTCCAATTTTGTTATTATTTGAAAGTTGTAATTGGCAACCACACTGATATCGACCCCTAGAGATAACGTGCGTGCGTGTGATAGGTACTGATAGAGCAAGAGCTCTTTATGTACAAAAACATTTCTGGCATAGCAGGGGAAAGCTACGAATCTCCTGTGCATAACGATAAATCTTGGGAAGTCATCTTGCAATAGAGTATCAGGTAAGGATAATAGGTAAGGTTAGATGGTGGTGCTTAGGGAATCATTTTCCCTTATCAGGGAGATTTGGAACATATGATTAGAGGGAAATGAATTACAGCAGTTTTCACATTACATTTCTACCTTGTTCTCGCTATTCTATACTTTTTAAAAATGTATATGTGTAAGTTACATATATACAGTTAGAAGTAACATTGATAATGAAAGTGTAATATATATATATATATATATATATATATATATATATATATATATATAATAAATATTTGTTAAATCTTGAAAATTTGTTGCATATTATGAAATTCGAACTATAACTATCGATTTTGTATGATTATCACTGCCTATGCAAACGAAATGTTCATAATAGCTATTTGTATGAATTAAGTACCGATTCATATAGTTAATATAGATAATGATATTTACAATCATTATTTCGCGGTTACTAAATGTTTTTACGGTTTTGACACAGACACTTAGATCTTCTGCATTAACTGTTTAAATTTATTTAGAAATTATTGGAAGTAAGAAATTGCTCTGTAAAGTGTTAAAATTTTATCTTAGTTATAGCTCATATGTAAATAACGAGCACGAGGGAGCAATGGGGATGGAAGGGGAAACTAAAGTAATGATGGAAGGTATACCTGTAATGTGGGTTTATAATTGCTTATTTGTATAATGTTGAATTCGAGATATGCCTGTTGTTACTGGGATTTTTGTACATACAATAATTATGTATGACGATGGAAGGTAAATGTAACGGAATTCTTGCAATCGTAATCATCCATTATTTTCACATATGAAAGTGCCGACAAATCATTCCTTTAAATGTTGACCAAAAACTAAGCACTTTTACTTCCTGCATTGACTGTAATATAAATACATTACTTCAGGAGAGAATATACCTTTTAAATGTCCTTTTCGCTCTCACTGCTCCGGTAGTAATTGGCAACCTGAGTGTGACGAGGAGTGCGTCAAATGGTCCAAGAAAATCCGCCTCAAAAGGTACGCTAAGGACAAGGACAAAGGCAAGGAAGCTCACCCGAAGGACCAGGACGTCACCATGGCGGCCCACACGAAGGCGCAGGAACACAAACCCTCCAACAAGCTCAGCATGGAAGAAAATCGGGCGGTCTTCAAGATGCTCGGGCCGCGCTGTCTGGTGAGGCTGCGCTGACTGGCGAAGGAGATGGGGGCTGAAAGCACCGTAGCTGAGAGCTTGGTTTGGGGGATGATAGTCAGGGTTATTTATTGGTTCCTTAAGCAGTGGCTTTGGTTTCGAGCAGTAGCGGGGGTGCAAGTGGGAGAAGATTTCATTAGTTATCGTTTACATATATACTTACATACAAGTCAACTAAGACTGACTTTGACTTAGAATATTTGCTCAGTATAGATTCATGTGTTTTTCTCATAAGAAGCAGTAATTCACTTTGATGATATCTAGAATAGAATTCACATGCCATTCGCCTCTCACTAGGAGTAAGAAATGATCTGTAAAACTATATTATGAACTCCTGGGTATCACCAAGTACTTGAATAGTGTCCTTTAAAATTCAAAACTAGTGAACTAGCTTTTTTAGGGAGGCTGGCATATCAGGGACACTGTCACTGCCATCGTGAACTCCCATACTTTCCCATGCCTGCCTTGGTAGTTCTTCGATTAATTCACAATCATTTTTCACCACAGGCACAAGCAACGGCTGTGGTGCAGATGTATGGGACGGAGCCGCCACACCACAACAGCTGGCACAAGATCCACTGCGGGGTGGCCACCTTCACCAAAGACAACAACCGCAGGTCGTTTTTCATCCAGGTGCGTCCAACGTCCCCCCCCCCCCCCCACACACTTGCAGTTGACGCTAGCGATTCAAAATATTAGGTCTTCTGTCACCTTTCAATCTGTCTTCAGCCATTTTTAACTCAAACCTTCATTCTGATAATTTTCCGCGTCATTGTTTTTCTAATCAAGTTTTAAAACTTCTTTTCATTAAGCATTTCCTTCAGATTTTTGGAATGCTTAAAGGAATCCCCAATGTTTTATGAACGAGGTCATAATATATGTCTCGTTATTCTCCAGGTCTACGACTACGAGTCTGAGCAAAGGGTCTTTGAGCAAGAAATCTACAGGGAATTTTCGTACCACGAATCCAGGGCACATTTCCATCAGTTCGAATCTACCGTAAGTTGTTGTTGCTGTTGATATTATTTGTCAAAATAGTTAATGTAAATACTTTTCATTTCTCTTATTATTCTAGGTTTGAATGATAATTATCATTAGACAATGAATATGCATTACAT
>BOPN01000822.1:132500-145000 GCA_017312705.2 Penaeus japonicus
CAACACACCACATGCCGCATAATCACCTTGACCACACACGCTCCTCTAGGCAACGCGATAACATAAAACGGAAGCCACCAGCCAGTGTCAACGGCCTTAGGTAATCGCTGATATCTGTTACAGCCGCACTGGTATTGGCATCAACAACTGAAAGATCCGTTTGGAGTTGTCGTTTATCGGGGGGGAGGGGGGGGGGGAGAACTGACAGTCTTGGTGGGGTTTTCATTCAATGTGGAATCGCTCTTGATGACTGAGGTGGTTGAGTTGTCATGGCGGACTCAGTCACGGAGAAAAAACCGTTAGTCATGGTTTAGGTTTATCTCGTGACGGTTTTGTCGGTCACGGTGAGGTTAGCTTAGAGGCGTCAGACAAAGTACGATAATCCCTTATTTCAGATTTTATGTTTGCAGAAGTCCTTCCTCTATACATATCCAGTAGAGCCGTTACAGAAGATAAACAACCCTACGGAATGACCACTTAAGAATTCGTATATCAATCCAAAGGGCAGAGTCACCAACCATGGCCAGATTATAAACATCCTGATGAAACTGTCAGTCCAGGAGAGGCCAATCGTCTTGACACGGAGTTGTCAGTCACGTAGTCACTGTATCATAACCTGTCCTCCTTGGGTCGGTGCCAGACACGAGGCGCTGTCGTCAGTCGCGCTGGAGACAACTGGGTGAGCTTTTGATCAAGAGGGTTCTGGAGTATCTAGGCTGGCCAACAGATAGTGTTAGGGGCGGGATGGAATTCAAGTCATTAATCAACACTGCTAGATAGGTCACCTGTCAAGAAAAGTTAACCCACAAAAAAAAAAAGGTAGATGGACGATACTGTCGAATTTAGTAAAGGGTTCGGAGACCGCCTTGTTCTAGAGATAAATAACGTCACTAACATGCCTTAGCCAGCCATGGTGGTTACAGCTTTCCCTGATGACTCTGGAAGGAGGACGAAGCTTTTTTGTGGTTAGTTGACAAATTGGTGGAGGAATTATGCAAATTTGTAAGAGCTGTAATTGGTTGTAATTGGTAGTATGACCTCGATTCCTGAAGTGATTTTGTAAGTTACTGACAATAACTCATCGTTATAGAGTTGATAGGGGGATAAATGCTCAGAGTTTGAAGAAGAGAAAAGAAAAGAGAAGAGAAGAAGGGCAATAAACAAGTAACAAGTAACGAAGGAAGAAACAAAAAAATAAGAACCTGAAAGAGGAAAAACAAAAAACGAGAACAGAAGATAATGAAATAGACCTAAGAAACAAAGGGAAGAAATTAAAAAACTCGCTACGGATAACGGTCAATCAGAAGAAAACCAAAATCATGCAACAGTCATGCGGAATGAAGGAGCGAAACAGCCAGTGAAATGATAACACCGAGAACACACCAAGCCCGAGCAATGGCATTAGTCAAGGTCGGGGTCACAGAGAACACCAACGGCTGTCCCTGTTGGCTTGTCTGTCTGTCACGCGAAGGACCTGTTGCTGTCACCTGTTCCTCCCTTTTTTCTTGTTGTTTATTGTTATTTTTTGTGTTTTCCCTTTTTATCTTGCTGTTTTTGTGATGGGTTTACTTTGACTTGTTGAAATTAATGTTTTTGTTGTTATTAACCCTTACATACAAACACACGCACACGCGTGTAACAGGGAAAGTGTTAATATTACTGTTATTTTTATTGCTATTATCTTTATCATTATTATCATTGTCATTATGATCATTATTATCATTGTCATTATCACTATCACTATCATTCTTATCATCATCATCATTATTTTTGGTTTATTGTTATTGGTATTATTGTTATCAATATTATTACTATTGTTATCATAATTATCATTGTTATGTCACTGTTCTTATAATTTATTAGCTAATATTAGCATGATTGGCAATTATATTGATTGTTATTATCATTATCATTATTATTGCTATTAACATTTTTATTATTGTTATCGTTATTATCATCATTATTATTAATGTTGTTGTGGTATTACCATTGTTATTATCATTATTATTTTTTTATTATTAGCAGTAGTACATGTAGTAAAATTACTATTCTTGGCATTATCATTGTTTTAATTTTTCATCAAATTATTCCAGGCTTATGGTAATGGTGCAGGAAACTGTAATAAAAGTCCTAATGCTAATAATTTTAAACATATAATGATGGGGAGGATGAGGATGATAGTAATGATGATGGTGATAGTGATGATTATGATGATGATGATGATTATGATGATGACGATGATAATATGGATGAGGTTGACATACGTACTGGAATAGGAGAGTCAAGGACATGATAAACTTACCATTTGTAACCAGTATTGATCCGATGGAGAGAGAGAGACATGTCATTTCAAATCCACAACGTAAACGGATTACCCAAAAAAAAAAAAATCACGTCCGCTGATTACTTACAAGCGCTTCCACCCTCCTCTCACCCCCCACTCCCCTCCATTTAGCAAGGATGGTACCGCCTACATGGACGACTCTCTAACAGCTGTCAGACAAAGCCTTTTCAAATTGATAGCTAGCTTTCAGAACGCCCCATTACTAATAAGAAGAGTATTAAAAAGGGATATGTAAATTATTTGTTATGATACGAAAAACAACGAAAATTGTGGGATGTGGATTGAAGTCGATATCCCACGCGATTTCAAAAAGAAAAAAAAGAAAAAAAAAAGTATTATCCTGCGTGACATGGCATGAGGTCTCTATCTGCCACGCGGTTGATAGGACATAGGTACAAAGCTCCTATATTTAGATTATTCAAATGGAAGGGATGATGTGAACTGCAGAAAAAGGGCTTTTGTCATTATGTTAGTCAAACTTAATTTTTCTTTGATCCTTGTCACTGACGCATCTGGCTGTGATGGTTATATATTGGCTCATGGTGGGTAATATAAATGTTAAATAGCTTTGTTTATTAGACGTAAAATACTGAGAGTGACGTCAGTTATGTGCTTTCATCGAGACGTTTATAATCTAATGTAAAGATGATTGCCATTCTGTTTTTGTAATTTGTATGTAAATCAGAGAGAGAGCGAGCGAGAGAGAGAGAGAGAGAGAGAGAGAGAGAGAGAGAGAGAGAGAGAGAGAGAGAGAGAGAGAGAGAGAGAGAGAGAGAGAGAGAGAGAGAGAGAGAGAGACAGGCAGAGACAGTGGCAGTGGCAGTGACAGACAGAGATAGACAAAGAGAGAGTGAGAATGAGAGTGAGAGAGAGCTAGTGAGAGTGAGAGTGAGAGTGAGAGTGAGAGTGAGAGTGAGAGTGAGTGAGAGAGAGAGAGGGAGAGAGAGAGAGAGAGAGAGAGAGAGAGAGAGAGAGAGAGAGAGAGAGAGAGAGAGAGAGAGAGAGAGAGAGAGAGAGAGAGAGAGAGAGAGAGAGAGAGAGAGAGAGATAGAGAGAGAGAGAGATAGATAAATAGAGAGAGAGAGAGAGAGAGAGAGAGAGAGAGAGAGAGAGAGAGAGAGAGAGGCAGGGACAGTGGCAGTGACAGAGACAAAGAGAGAGAGTGAGTGAGAAAGAGAGAGAGAGAGATTTACATACAGACAGACAGAGAGGTTTAGACCGGCCTCTATTTTCATATTGAAGACAGAAACTTAAGATAAGAAGCTTTTATATTCCCAAACTTAGATAAATTCTACCACGCAAGTATGACGGGGAATCGCAAATACAAAAAAGACTCTCAAAAGGACATGGGGCACGAAGCAAGTTGAACACAAAGGAAGCTTGTGCCTTATTGTGTAGCATGAAGCAGTGAGACCAGGGGTGTAGTTGCTGCTTTGTGCAAAGTCAACAACCTCCCCGTTTACCAAATGTCGTCATTATTTGCAATTTGATACTTGGATACGACAACGATGAACGAAGGCGCTGAAAAGAAAAACAAAGGATAGTTAAACGCACAAACACTTTTTGCTAATCGCCCGCTTCCTCTCACGGGAGCTGGCCAGTGAACGTTATGCTCTCAAGGCAGTCGTGACGCCCTCTGAGCGTCTGCGCAAACAGTGAGTCACAGGTGGCGAAGTAAACCATGAGGGAGGAGTTCGCCGCCTCATCGCTTCACTCCGCACTCCACTCACAAAAAGCTAAACACTGCTTGTTCCTTCCTGGCCGGTCCTCGACCTTCTTCGCAAACCTCTGCTTCTGTTGGTCCATCTGCTGTGCAGGAGGCGCTGATTGGGTCCCAGACAGATCTTCGACAAATTGCTCTTGCTTGTTTCTAAATGCGAGTGCTTTCTTAAGCCATTTGTGCGGTGTGTTTTAATGACGCCGTTGATGGTTCTTCATCATTAGGGAGGTTTACTGCGTCTCACATATCATTCATCTTTGACAAAGACAAATAGCTACAGAATTACTGTGTTTGTGTTGTCCCTGACAGCAGAGTTCTCCTTCTTGGATAAAACTAATTGAGTTTAATTACACCCTTGAGTTTACCTACCAACGACAGAGTACGGTTGGAGGTTTCATGTTAACCGAGGGCTAACCTCCTGTTCTCCTGAGCTATGGTCACCCCTTATCAAGTCTCGGAGCACTATAAGTGTTCCCGCGTTCAAAGTACCGTTCATCTGACAGACGATGTATAATCACCTAGCTGGTTTTGGCGTCGAGCAAGGTATCCCCGCAGGTCTGACAATGTTTTGCCAATGTCACCTCGCACGTCACATGGCAACCTGTCGTCGTAAATCAAAGGCTAGGTCCTCATGCATATATGAATCTCTCTTCCGGATGGAGTTCGTCCCCCGAGTAGGAGTGCGCACTTCTCCAGGGCTCCGGTGTTCTGATGACCTACCTACCCTCTTCCCCTCTCGGGCACGCGGCTTCTGGCGACCTTCCAGATGTGGAAGACTAGCTCTGCCCTTTGACCTCTCGAGTGTGGGCGGGTATGGCGAGAGGAGCAGGTTGGGGGACAGGGCGTCCTTAAGCCATCCACCCCTGTTATTGATTCCTTCGTCCTGCACATCTGGTTTGTTGAGATTCCTGCTACTCTCTGCCTGGTAACAAAATGCAACCCAAAGGCGGCACTTAAGTGTGAATGCGTCGTAATGTACATGGAATGATTACGGAGAAATCGAAATGGCGATGAGTTTTGCGGTTAATTGTGTTTTGTCTTTGTCCGAGGGCGGCGTCGGTACATATTCCGGTAATATCTTTATAAATATCATTTGCGATTCCGCTTTAAAGGGATTTATATATTTATATCTATCTATATGTGTGCATGTATGTATATATATATATATATATATATATATATATATATATATATATATATATATATATATATATATATATATATATATATACATATATATAGAGAGAGAGAGAGAGAGAGAGAGAGAGAGAGAGAGAGAGAGAGAGAGAGAGAGGGGGGTCAGTGGCAGTGGCAGAGACAGAGAGATAGAAAGAGAGATAGATAGAGAGAGAGAGATAGATAAATAGATAGAGAGAGAGAGAGAGAGAGAGAGAGAGAGAGAGAGAGAGAGAGAGAGGCAGGGACAGTGGCAGTGACAGAGACAAAGAGAGAGAGTGAGTGAGAAAGAGAGAGAGAGAGATTTACATACAGACAGACAGAGAGGTTTAGACCGGCCTCTATTTTCATATTGAAGACAGAAACTTAAGATAAGAAGCTTTTATATTCCCAAACTTAGATAAATTCTACCACGCAAGTATGACGGGGAATCGCAAATACAAAAAAGACTCTCAAAAGGACATGGGGCACGAAGCAAGTTGAACACAAAGGAAGCTTGTGCCTTATTGTGTAGTGGATGAAGCAGTGAGACCAGGGGTGTAGTTGCTGCTTTGTGCAAAGTCAACAACCTCCCCGTTTACCAAATGTCGTCATTATTTGCACGATACTGGATACGACAACGATGAACGAAGGCGCTGAAAAGAAAAACAAAGGATAGTTAAACGCACAAACACTTTTTGCTAATCGCCCGCTTCCTCTCACGGGAGCTGGCCAGTGAACGTTATGCTCTCAAGGCAGTCGTGACGCCCTCTGAGCGTCTGCGCAAACAGTGAGTCACAGGTAGAGGAAGTAAACCATGAGGGAGGAGTTCGCCGCCTCATCGCTTCACTCCGCACTCCACTCACAAAAAGCTAAACACTGCTTGTTCCTTCCTGGCCGGTCCTCGACCTTCGCTGCAAACCTCTGCTTCTGTTGGTCCATCTGCTGTGCAGGAGGCGCTGATTGGGTCCCAGATGAACTTGACAAATTGCTCTTGCTTGTTTCTAAATGCGAGTGCTTTCTTAAGCCATTTGTGCGGTGTGTTTTAATGACGCCGTTGATGGTTCTTCATCATTAGGGAGGTTTACTGCGTCTCACATATCATTCATCTTTGACAAAGACAAATAGCTACAGAATTACTGTGTTTGTGTTGTCCCTGACAGCAGAGTTCTCCTTCTTGGATAAAACTAATTGAGTTTAATACACCCTCTTGAGTTTACCTACCAACGACAGAGTACGGTTGGAGGTTTCATGTTAACCGAGGGCTAACCTCCTGCCTCCTGAGCTATGGTCACCTCTTATCAAGTCTCGAGCAATTATAAGTGTTCCCGTGCGTTCAAAGTGCAATGTTCATCTGACAGACGATGTATAATCACCTAGCTGGTTTTGGCGTCGAGCAAGGTATCCCCGCAGGTCTGACAATGTTTTGCCAATGTCACCTCGCACGTCACATGGCAACCTGTCGTCGTAAATCAAAGGCAAGGTCCTCATGCATATATGAATCTCTCTTCCGGATGGAGTTCGTCCCCCGAGTAGGAGTGCGCACTTCTCTAGGGCTCCGCTGTTCTGATGACCTACCTACCCTCTTCCCCTCTCGGGCACGCGGCTTCTGGCGACCTTCCAGATGTGGAAGACTAGCTCTGCCCTTTGACCTCTCGAGTGTGGGCGGGTATGGCGAGAGGAGCAGGTTGGGGGACAGGACGTCCTTAAGCCATCCACCCCTGTTATTGATTCCTTCGTCCTGCACATCTGGTTTGTTGAGATTCCTGCTACTCTCTGCCTGGTAATAAAATGCAACCCAAAGGCGGCACTTAAGTGTGAATGCGTCGTAATGTACATGGAATGATTACGGAGAAGTCGAAATGGCGATGAGTTTTGCGGTTAATTGTGTTTTGTCTTTGTCCGAGGCCGGCGTCGGTAATATCTTTATAGAATTATCATTTGCGATTCCGCTTTAAAGGGATTTATATATTTATATCTATATGTGTGCATGTATGTATATATATATATATATATATATATATATATATATATATATATATATATATATATATATATATATATATATATATATATATATATATATACTGTATATGAGAGAGAGAGAGAGAGAGAGAGAGAGAGAGAGAGAGAGAGAGAGAGAGAGAGAGAGAGAGAGCGAGAGAGAGAGAGAGAGAGAGATAGCGAGCGAGCAGGAAAGGAAGAGAGAGGAATAATGAGAAAAGAAGGGTGAATAAGAAAAAAAGCGGGATGAGCAGGCATACGCATGACGAAGTACCCTAACAAAGTTTATCGAACTCGTAAACAACAAGAATTCCACCCATAAACTTAGACAAAATTCCTCAAAACCGTGTTACGATTCACCACTTGATGTCTCTTTTGCATGTTTGCCGTCCACATATGTCTTTCTAACACATGATATTGAAGGCAAAGGTGCCCTCGCGCCCTCTCATGCCCGAGGAATATTCAAAAAGTTTTCATTGACGCTGAGTTTTATCCCCCGAGGCGCCGGTCGTGCCAAGGGCGCCGCGGAGGGAGAGAAAGTGGGAGCGCAGAACGGTAAAGAGGAGAAAGAGGGAGGTGTGACTGAAGAGTGAATTCTGCACGAGAGAGAGAGAGAGAGAGAGAGAGAGAGAGAGAGAGAGAGAGAGAGAGAGTGAGAGTGAGAGAGAGGGGCATACACACATTTACTATATATATATATATATATATATATATATATATATATATATATATATATATATATATATATTATATCTATTTATATATACATATACATATATACATATACATATACATAAACACGCATACGCTTGCGCGCACACACACACAAACAAACAAACACAAACAGGCACACACACACATATTTATATAATATATATATGTATACGTATACGTATATATATGTATGTATACATATACATACATACGCACGCACGCACGCACGCACATACACACATATACACATATATACATACACACATGTGTATGTATGTTTATGTATGTATATGAGAGAGAGAGAGAGAGAGAGAGAGAGAGAGAGAGAGAGAGAATCAAAGAGAGATAGAGACAAAGATAGATAGACCTATAATACCTATAACAGCGAAAACGACGTGGAATACACCGCATAGCAAATGGAAATCCTATGTAACTCGCCAGCCGTGTTCCCGAGGCTTGCGGCGAGCGCTTTGCATACACGCCTTTAAATAGACATACACTCACGCGTGCATACGTCCATCTTCAAGCTATCCGCTCACCCGGCCACGGATACGCCCACGAGAATAAGCATTTGCCGGTTCACCTTCGCCTCCACCCACGCAATCACCTTCCATCTACTCCACCTAGAGGTCAAACGCCCACTCTGATGCATAACCTCTACACGCCCGTCATCCCGTGTAGGGAGATTACCCACTAATTTCCATATTAGTATGGACACGCGAACACAAACACACACACACGCACACACAAAACAAATACAGCCACACACACACAAATACAACCTCCCCCCCCCCACACACACAGCCTCGCCCCCCTCACCCTCACACACAGAGATTCGCCCCCCCCCCCACACACACACACACATTTCCTCCTCCATCTGTAGACAACATTGCTTCAGATCCCGTGCACGCACCTGCCATGGTTATTGCCCTCAGCGTCACACGGTTATTGTATATGATAGCAGGCATTTTGGAATAGTGACGAAGGGGAGAATTCCACTCCGGAGTCTAAACCAGGGTCGAGAGGCTTATTCAGTTTAGGTGGTATAAGAAAGATTGTATAGAAAGGAATATGGAGAAAAATGTATCAAATTCAGATAACTTTATATTAAGGAGTTTCGTCTTTACTAATAATGACACCGGCAATAACTATTCTTAGTCATTCGTGAGTAATGATTATTCAATTCATCATTCTAATATGCGTTATACTAATAGCAGTAATATAGTTACGATAGAGATATCCAAAGCTTCTATCCTACGATCGACGATCAATAGGGATGGAATGGTGACGCACAAAAACTAGGATGCGATAAAAGATAAATAAAGAGCACTACAATTTTTTTTCCATGTCTTTAACCCTCTTCCTCCCCTTGCATAGATTATCATTATTATTATCATTATTTTTATTGCCATTATTATTATCATCATTACCTTTAAGCCTGAATGTCTGGGATTTGTTTTTAAGAGTTCCTTTTTCGATTTTTTGGAGTGGGCGGGTAGGGGAGAGGGGTGGGTAATCCACTTTAGATCCTGTGGTCGTTCTTAGGGTTGGCTCTTAATTGGTCGTAATTATCCTCCCACTTCTTACAGGTAATTTCAGATCCTTTGAGAAAGGATCTGAACGGATAAACCTCTGACCTCTTGCAATATACGCGGTCTTATATCCTTATGTCTTTATTATACACATGTGCAGTATATATATATATATATATATATATATATATATATATATATATATATATATATATATATATATATATATATATATGCATTATATATATTATAGATAGGTATGTATATAGATAGACAGATAGACATATAGAAAAATATATTGATCAATATGTGTAGTGTATGCAGATAAAGTTATTGCTTGAGAATGTTTTGGAAATAACATGCTGGTGGGGCTTTCTAGTTATAGATTGTTATTTTAGATTTTACTATGGTTATCGTTTTGCTGAGCAGTTTATCTTAACCCCAAAGCAGAATATTCAAGACATGCTACGCGTGTTTTGGAAAAAGTGAAATGCACGCACACACACACACACACACACACGCGCGCATGTGTATGTGTATATATGTATGTATATATATATAAATATATATATAAGAAAATCAAAACCCCTTCGCCTACACTTCCCAGTATCATCACATCACTACAAATGTTCCAATTACTTTCATCACACTCTCGGCACGTCATCACAACCTCCGTCCGTCATCACGTCGACATGATCACAGAAAGGCCCCGCCCGCCGACCCTTAAATGGCGAACAGGTGATGGTCGTGTGGCCAAGGGACTCCAGGCTCTTGATGGATAGACCACGTTGGGTAATTTCCAAGATGGATGGATAAAGAGTGGGGCCATGGGTAATGCCTGGGCTAATGTGATGAGTTATGGGGATGTTGCGTGGTGGAGGGGGGTTGTGGAGGCTGTGGTGGGGATTCTAATGGAGGAGGAGAGGAAATAAAGAAAAAGGGTTTTGTTTAGTAGCGGATTCTGGGCTCGAAAAGGAAGGGGTGGATACAAGGATTCATTATCCATGCAAATACTTCAAGAAAACAACGGCAAACTAACCTAATTCTAACTTTAAAAATAACCCATAAAAAAAAAAAAAATATATATATATATATATAGGTTAGCATTTGTAAATCACTTAGATAAAAGGCAAAAAAAGTAAAAAAAAAAAAGTTTGAACCATAGTCCCAAAGAAACAACAAAGACATACACGCTGATGATGAAATATTTGTACACATTCCAGGTACGCATTACTCGCTAGCCCGAAGGAGGAGGAGCAGCATCTTGTGAGGTACACCGCCTCGACCCCGTGAGTACAATGAGGAATATTCTCCCGAAAATTGGATCGAATTTGTAAATGTCCGAGGTTGTAAATGGCCACAATTTAAGCTAGTTAAAACTTGTACAACGGCCGCAGGATGAGTGGTTCGCTAGTTTACATATTTTCCCGCCGACAGAAAAAGAGGAATTGCTCAGATATGTGGGTTAATTAATGGATGGAATGTATCTCTAGTAAAGGATAGACAAGATGGATTGCCACTGTTAAGAACGCCTTGACTGTTGGCAGATGCTTTAGATTGCCATAGTTTAGCTCTCACGCAGTCACTGGTTGCCATGGAAACACGCACTGGACTGGGACAAGGTGGAGTACACTGAATGAGATTGCAAGTAGGACATGTATATTTTTAGTATCTACTAAGGAACTAGTGAGTGGGTATTTGGTAGTTACTGTTATCATCATCATCATCATAATTATCCTTACTATCGCGATTGACATGTGCATCGTCATAGTAATCTCTATCACTGTCTCATCACACCATTCTCATTATCATCATAAGAATAACACCAGTCGTAGTCTGAGTTAAGCTCTCAGTGACAACAAATTTATAATAAAGCTTACAATTTGCAGACTGACCATTCAACAAAACGACAACCCAACCACAAAACAACGTAACTTACAAACAAAATACACACCATAACCAACAACCCACAATCACGAAAAGGCAAAACTCATAAAACACAAGCAAAAACTCACAACACAAAATATAACCAACAACCACAATGCACATCACAACAAACATCTCATTTCCACAAAAATAACAACAGAAAACAACCAACCACAAAAACAACACAACCAACAACATACAACACACAAAAACAACACAACCAACAACCAACTACACAACACAAATCTCCAACCCAACTCCTTGGGATTCACAAGCTCGCTCTCGCTGCTTCATAATTGTGTTTCGGAGATTCGGATGTCTTAAGATAAACCAGTTATATCCTCGGCGGAATCATTAGAGTCACTTCATTCCACAACCTCGCGGAATATTATGTAATTAACAGCGACTAATTAGGTTACTTGCCGGGCGAAGCAACTTGTATAATTAGTTGCTGGATATGCGATGTATTAATTATGTGGATAAAAGTTTTCGTACGTTTTTAGACTAGTGAAAAAATAGTGTGTTGTTTGTTTATGGTCGCATGAATACTATGATGTAAGTTGTGTGAGTTTGTTATAGCGTAACGCTATGAAATTATAAAAAAGTGACAGATAGTGTTTATAGAAATCGTTACTATCTTTTACGCACACTCCCCCTAGCATATATATTTATACACATATATGTGTGTGTATGTTTACATACATACATACATTTATATACATACATACATACATACATATATATATATATATATATATATATATATACTAACACACACACACACACACACACACACGAACAAGTGCGTGTGTGTGTGTGTTTGTACGGAAACTGTGTATAAGCAGCCTCCACCTGTGAAGTCTGCGTCATAAATAGCCAGCTTCTTACTTGGACGAGAAAGTCAGACCAAACAAAACCGGAAGGAAATAGAAATTGACTCTTTAGGGTAGATTTTTTTCGGTTATACATCATCTGAAATTCGCTCCCATAATGACCGCACTTTTGAATATGTCCTGTACGGCATCATTGTTTTTAAGGACTTGCACTGTAAAAAAAATAAATAATAATAATGATAAAAAAAAAATACAAATAATGATAGAATGAC